>PQWD01000233.1:0-20770 GCA_019425675.1 Leucinodes orbonalis
CAGCGCGGGCTGTAAAAATATAATAATTATATACTGTTATAGTCTGCAAGTTCAACTAACAAACAAATTGGACCACCGGGCGCTGTTGATTTCGGGCAGACGGCAATCAAAATGCCTAGGTCCGCCTTTATTTGGACGCCTATAAGTGCAACCCTAGTTGCACTTATAGGTGAAAATGACAGTGTATACTTATGTAATAGTCGTGTAGCCCATGATACTTCAATATAGGAAACGGGTTCGGGAAAGGACTTATGTGCCAAAGCATAAATCCAAAAAAAAAAACACACTTAGTAATTTTGCCAAAGCATTTCAATTTCGTTAAGTCCCAAAGCCAGCTATAAATACGTACCTGTAGCTGTCCTTCAGCCCTCTCGAGCTGTTCCTTGAGTAAAGCGAGCTGAGCGTGCGCCGCATCGGCCACGCTCTCTGTGTCGCTGGCCGCGTCGCCTTTCTCAGTGTCCGCTTCACGGGCCGCGCACACAGAACACACGCGACTCTCCAGGCCGCTCACCTCGCGCTCTAACTGCCGTACTAGCTGCTCTAGAGTGTTCACCTGCGTATAACAATAATATTACACTTACAATGAGAGATGAGATTTTGCTGTTGGCCGCGGATGGCCTTCAAACCTTCACCGGACTAGAAATTATGAGGATACATACATATAGCAGTACAAACTTTTTAAATCGTTTTGTGAACCTTTGGCAACACAAAAGACATTATTTCACATATTGCCAAAGGAACTATTCAAACAAAACAAAACTTATGGTTAGGGTGCGATCAAGTGTTTAAGGTAACCAAAACCAATAAGGAATTTAACCTAATATAAATGTTAATACACCTAATACAGAACTCCCTATTCGTGTAACCGGCCGCTTTTTTACCCAAACCTCCAGAGGTTCCAGGGGAAGCCTTATGTTTGAAATTTTTTAAGGCCGAGAGCCATCTGCCTCGCAAATTGCCCGGTGAAGCTGTAAAGGCTATCTACAGCTATAAGCAGTTCGAAAAATATAGCCATAAATTTTAAATAGTTTTTATATATTTACTTGTTATTTTTAACCTTCTATATTCTATTTTATCCAAATCTTTACTACACTACACATTCTTAGAGACAATGAACAAGTGACAAACCTTCTCACGGTGACGAGCCTCATCCTGCAAAGCTGCGGTGGCGCAGGCCTCAGCCGCGTCCAATCTCTCGTTAAGTCTTGCCTCGGTCCGCGCGCACTGTTCCTCCAAGGCGGCTTCACGTCGCGATGATTCCTCTAATCCACGCTGTAACTCCTATCAAACAATGAAAAGACATAAAGACGTATTACTGGCTACCTAATAATATCTTTAATAATATCTTTATTGGCTACCTAATACAATATTGGTATTAAAAATAAACATATACGAGTACGTTGTAAGTGTATTCTGATTCAAAGTGCGTCAATCATTTAAGATCTCTTGTTTTAGAAATTAATTTCCAATCTGGAGGTGCAGGTTCAAATCCCACCACGTAACAATGTTTAAATTTTGGAAATTATATGAGCGTTTATCCGAGTTATTACGGTGAAGGAAAACATCGTAAGATTTTTTTTTACTAGAATATTATTGGTTAATAAATGAAATATGGTAAGAACTTACTTGAACTTGTGCTTGCAGCGAGGAGTTCTGGACGCGCTCCTGAGCCAATTGGTGTTGTGCTTCTTTCATTTGGTGCGTAATTACCTCCATTAACCTTTCTTTTTCGTCTGATGACGCCTAGTGCAAAGAAAATGTATTGCATTGTTAATATAATGGAAATAACAAGAAAATAATGCACTTATAAAGTTCATACTCAAAAGAGAAAAAAAATCCAGATAAGCTTCGTGATTACTATGAGATGATAGTAATCTTATAATAATGACGAAGCTTATCTGGATTCAAGTAATCTTTACTACAACTCGCGCCTCACAGCCGGTGGCGTGATATAAGTTTGTAACATTACCAGAGGGCGGAAACCACTCGCTATTTTTTCTTTTGTTTTAAAGGTCGGCATCGAACTCATTGCTCCTTCGGGGTTGTATTCTTGGGTGGCGTTATAACTACAGCTAAACTTTCCCGTTCGCCTATGATGTAATAAAAAGGTGCAAACCTTAGAAGATTGCAGCATTTTACGCGTGTCGTCCAAGTCTGCGGCCAAAGCGGCGTGGTCGGCACGCAGGGCGCCACACTCGTCGTGCAGGTCGGCGCAGCGGCGCTCGGCGTGTTCCCTGGCGCGGGTCTCCCGGGCCGCCGTCGCCTCGGCCGCGGCCAAGCGACCGCTCAGTTCGCACCTCTCGTTCTCATTGCCGGTCAATGTTTGACGCCGGAGGGCGCGCTCCTTTGCTACCGAATCCTGATTGGAACGACAGTATTTATTTATTTAGGACAGTTTACAAGACGTACACTTATTACATTGACAATATACATTAGTAAGCCGTACAAACAAGTAGTGATGCCTCAATCACAAATTGCCACGCCAAGCACAGCTGACATGGAAGCAGTTTTGCAAATTAAAGTTAAACAGAATTTAATGTAAATAACATACTTAAAAATACTAGAGTATAGGCTACAAGTGAGTACAAGAATAACAAAATTATGCTAAGACATAATTAAGACTGCACCTTAAGAATATTAATATTAATCAACGTTCTTTTGAACGTTGTGAAATTAGTATTAATATCCAGATCTGAATTCTGAGCTCAAATTATACTGGCTCAACATTCTATTAATCGGAAAGAAGTGCAACATGTTACTTTTAAATAATTAATTAGGCGGGTCCAGCCAGAGAACAGCCTCGCGAGGCTTGCCAATTGAACGGACGAACAAAATGGTTCGGGCTTGCCGGCATAGCAGCCTCTCCTGATTCCGAGGCTGCCGCGTTCGTTCATGGGATAGTTTCCTCGGGCGGCAAATGCCTCGTGAGGCCGCTCGTTCTATGTAAACGCGCTTATTAAAAAATAATTAACAATATCCACCGGCATTTACAAAGTGCCATCACAATAGCCATCACAACGGTTAGACGTAAAGATATGCTCTTTATTGTAAATATAATTAATTTATCTAAATAAAAACTATATTCACCTACGAGCACTACGATTAACTAAACTAACTACGAGAACTATTATTAATTAAAAGTACTACCAGTTTATTGTAAGATTTATATATACAAAAAATACTCAAAACCCGTACTAGAAACAATGCGCTATTATATAGGTAGGTACCATTTTACTTTATTTCCTATCTATGAAATATAATAATTATAATACAATTGTCTTATGTTTGACATACTTCTTAAATATTTGTTATTATTTGATTTTTATTTTTTTATTTCCTGACATTACTAATATTTTACTTTTTAAATTTGTGTTCTATTTAAATAATGTATACTTAAAACATATTATGACTTTGACATGTAAAATTTGTACGCCTACTAAGGGCAAGACATAGTGATACATGCTAAAACTATGACCAAACATCTGTTTATCTATTTGACCACCTATGTCTAACAAATAAATGATTTCATTTCATTTCATTTCTACATATAACAAAAGCGACTCACAACAGCTCGCACGTTGATCTCGGTGAGTCTTCGGTGTCGTAACTCATGCACGTGTTCTAAGATTTCCTTTAGACGTAAAATAATAGCCCACATTTAATACAAAACTTATTTAGCTGGATAAATACAAGATGCATGAACATATATATAATTCGTTGGACTTCCGAGATACTTCATCACACAGCATACATTGTTAATAATACTAGAAGAGTCTTGAGAATTAAATAAACGTGCCTAAGTTAAACACAAGTGTTCAGAACATTGCCGTGAATCTAGAATCATAAGAAAATAGACGTAGTCAAGGTAAATTCACTAACCGAACAATGTTTGCCCATTACCGACTTCTTTTTTATCGTAAGCGCAAAATGTGAATCTACTGAAATCTATTCTGCGCAAAGAAAGTGATAAATTCAACACAACCAAGATTTTAGGTTTAATCCGAACACATGGTATACCTCTAATCAAAAAACTCAAATCTTTATAAATCAATACATCAGCATTCTATTGGGTTCAGTGTCTTATTGACTGAAACTGAATAAAAGTTAAACAATTTTGGTTCAACGCAGAGACGTGAGACTAGCCTGCATTGTTTATCGCGTACGAGTATATTGAGTGGAGTGTAATGATGAATTCTTTGGATTTGTTCGTCTGTACATTTCGGCAGGACTAAATTTATTCAATCGATGATTGGAAGTTTTCTACGTTGCGATTCAGAAGATATTTTCTGCCTCGTACGATGAAATTGCGGCACCGTTTTCAACTAAAACTACCCTTGCTTATCTGGTTTACCAACATTTACCTTATAATGCTGATGCTGAACCCTGGCGGAATCGGCTTCTGCGACGGCCCTAGCACAGTCGCCTTGTAGCGTAGCGAGTTTGTCCTCAAGCCGCCGCAAATCTTCCTTCAGCTGATCGCGTTCCGTGCGGAGGTCGGCAGCCAAAGCACGCGCCGCCCGAGCCTCAGACGACGTGCGCTCCACAATACCGCTGTTCAACTCTTGGATTGTCCTCTCGAGAGCCATGCGCTCCTCCTTTTCCACTTCCACTTGACGTTCTAGGCGCCTGTGGACATAATGGGATATTATTCTGTCTGTGAAATGATCACATATGTTAGATCACGTCATTATGGGAATATTTTATGTAGTTACGTTACGAAATAGTGTTAGAAATGCTCTCAACAGGCAATATATTTCAAGTAAATTTGAGATAAGTGTTTGGATGGAAAAGAAAACTCGAAATTCACAAATAATGTAAAAAAGATTATCAACACATTACATATATTTGTTAAAATAAGAAAACCCTTCAACTTTAAATACGTTTGTAGGACCTTGTTTTGAATTAATGAATTGTTTATACTCTGGTCTAAAAATGGCCTAAGCATCTGCTCACTCGTACCCAATACAACTGTCAGGCTTAATTATTAAAATTACTGTATATGTTAAGTGTTAGTTACTTGTTCTGCAAACTCAGCGCAGTGATATCGGCTTGCAGACGAGCCCTGGTGCGTTCCCCCTCCGCGTCGGCGTCACGTCTCGAACGTTCTGCGGCCGCGGCCGCTGCCACTGCCGCCTCGGCCTCCGCTAGTCGATTCTGTAACGACGATACTTCCCGGCCTCGCATTGCTGCCAACTTCTCTGCAGATCTATAATACACACAAATTAAACAGGCCTCTTAACCTATTAACTGTCGGGATTCCAGACACAATAGTAATTCTATTGTGTCTGTTGGATATATAACTACGGCGGTTAAATTAAATATTTATTGCATTTTGCCCAATTTTTTATCTGTATGTCAAGCAAAGCCCTTAATTTCATCGAATTAAAGTAATCAGATACGGGTATTTCATGTTTATGTTGTAAAAAGAATATGAGAAAAGAGAAGACGATGATATTCAATATAAACAACTATAATGCCAATACATTGAAATAAACTTATTTAACTTACTTGAAAGTCGCCAAATCTATGGCGGTACAGTCGTGAGATGCATTGAAACCAGCTGTGCTGTCTTCATTGTCTTCCGGTGCCACGAAAGAATATCCTGCAGCCGTACCAAGTTAGTTTTGAGTTTAATAATAACATATGTAAACTAAAATTTATTGAAGACTGGCTAATTTTGGTGTTCTATGTTCCGCCTTAAAAGTGAGCCAATTTTTTAATTCATGTTTTATGTAACGACCCAAATGAACAGGGTGAAAAGTAATTATGTCCGTCCTCTGGCTACCATTTTTCTGCTAAATCGGCTCTGCTGTTCTTGGCTTATAAATAGTATTTTTAAAACAAGTTTTCGTTTTTGTCACGTATAGGTAACGTTGGCGTACAGGGCACGCAAGTGCTTGTCATATATAGATGACGTTGGCGGTCAAAAGGTTAAAGGCTACATCGACTAGACTAATGTAATGGTACCTATAAAGGGCAGTTGTCCCGCGAAGGGCATCCTCGCCCGGAAGGGGGCGGCGGAAGGAGGTGGCGTAAACCGGGGCGGGGGCCACCAGAAATGACGCATCTTCCGCACCCCTGAGACACGGCACCCATGGTGGCGCCTATTTGAACATAAATACAATATTAAAAAGAATGCATTAACATTGACCGGCAGAAAAAGACATCAAAAGATATACATAGACAATCAATAGGTACATAAAAATACGGTAGGTACCAAAAAACACAACAAAAGTTATAAAGTGATAGTGGTAAAAAAAATTGCGACTTATTAAAAATAATATATCGAAATGAGTCGTCGCTAAACCTATGGTGAAATGAAGGGGCTTAGTCATCATCATTAACAGCTCATTATACGGCACGAGCCTACCCGTAAAGGTTGTATAGGCCTTAGTCGTCCACCCGGGCCCAGTGCGGATTGGCCGACTTCACGCCAACTTTTGAATTTGTTGTGTGGGCGCCGTGCTCGACGTCACGTACCTGGTCCCGTATGGAGTGCGTGTGCGCATGCGCGAGCGCGGGTTGCTGCAGCGTGTCCAGGTAGTTGTACCGGCGCGCGGGTTGCACGCGCAGGAGTCCGGCCACGAGGGCGCGCCACTGGGTAGAAGGCCCAGCTGGCAAAGGCTCGAACGGGGGCTCCGCGTCTGGCTCGCGTTCGTATCTTAAAGTTTTCATTGAATATTAGCTTTAAACGTTTGTACTGAACGAAGCACTGTTTGAGGCAAACCATGTTCCAGGTTAAAGACAGAAATATGCTTTTGAAATTCACTAAGCATTCAATAAAAAGTGGAGCATTTGAAAATGAATCTTACTTCTGTATGTTGGCAAGGATCTGTGCAATGGAGTCGTCGTCGCCTGTGGAGAATGGCCTTTTGAGCGTCACTAGTTCGAACGCCACCACGCCGAGGGACCAGTAGTCACAGGCAGACTGTACAATACAAAATACACCGTTACAATTCGTGCTAGTATCAAACAGATCGCACTTCCTCGGCTTTTAAATTGTTTATTAAGTATTTGTTATATAATATCCGTATAATGTTTTGGGGTGTTCAATATAGTTATGCAAAGGGTCTGCATTGCCTTCTGAAATGAATCTGCACTAATGTGTAGTACAATAATTAGGCAAATAGTTTCGAAAACATTATTTTTCTTGGGACAAATAGTTGTATACTTGAGAGTCCAAGCAACAGCTAAGATTATTTATTAAGGGATGAGTGATCAATAATTTACTTAGTTTTATTGTGTTAATTGTATAGGCAGGTCATTTAAAATTATTTTCTAACAGACCCAATCATTTTATAACATGATAGATGATAGTGAACATAATTTCTTGCATGTGTATGAATTATACTCTAGCTATATCAAGTAAGCCCATTGAATTAGTGTTTATGGTGCTTAGATTTCAGGCTTTGGGTTAATAATTTCACAGGTATCGTTTTAAATAAACCTATTACAAACTTGAATTGGGAAAAGGAGTTATTTTGTGAATTGCTATCAACTTTTTTAAAATGAAAATTCTCATAGGGTCACTTGACATACTGCCATATTTTTATTTATCAATTTAGATTTTTTTTAAAGGTACAAAGTGTACAAGGCGGCAAGACGTTCTCCTGATGTGATACGCTTGACCGTCACAGAGGGACATTGAAGAAGCCTAATAACTGATAGTTATTATTTCTCCATCAATGCGTCCATCTCCTAAGACAACAGATTTTTAAGGCTTATTTTAAATTACTCATCTACTTTTCTAACTAAAACCTTTCACCAATTATTAATTACCACCACTCTTTCTATTTCTACAACCACGGTCCATTCATAGCTCAGGCAATCTACTCCACATTGATTCACTACAATGTTCAGAATCAATGTCTACATCCATGCTATTAGTACTGGGAAAAAAGTCATAACAGACTAGATTACGCACTACGAGCGGGACGATTATTAGAAAATTAGTATTACCATACATTCTACCACACTTGACGGACACCTAAGCAAAACTTTCGTCTCTATTCAACATTCAATAAAGAATGATTTATATGTGAGCTCATTCGTTTAGCAATTACCAAAATATTTTCTCATAGGCTGAGTCTGTAGTATCAGGGCGAAACTTCAAAAAAACTGAGTGGGTAAATTCATCAGACCGGTTCAAAAAATACCGGTTTCCAAGCCCTATAAATAGAATAATTTTCAACTCAACCAAGCCACTATGGTGGGATAAGTGTCAATCTATCCACAGTGATACCTGGTGGGTAAGCTCCCCATACTGGGATAATATACGCTCGCAATTACAATTGAGTTTTAATTTTTTACTAAATTTAAATAATTGTTTTTAGTATAACAATAATTAAAGGTTTTTTATAGTTTAGTGTTTTCTAATGTTAATAGGTATCGTGTCAAGTGCCATGTACAAAGGTCATTTTACACAATGTCCGAGCAGTGAGGTAGGATATAAAGTGACCTAATCATCATTTTAAATCACTTTCCACACTGAATTCTCATTTTAAGTGATGTTACGAATATTTGATATATGTAAAGCTATATTCTTATTATCCTTTTGGTACTCAACCAAGTGGAATAAGTGGAAAGTGAGTGTTTGTGTGTCAAACATTTAATGTGTTTTGAATAATGAATGTACCCTACATAAAATACAATATTATTGTTGTTTACAGTTAACCCTTTGAACGCCAGTGACACCCGAGGCGACAGAAACAATATTTTTTTATTATTAAGCCAATCGAAATGTTACTAAGCTCTTACTCAGATGCTACTCAGGTATTATTCAGCAAATTGTGGCCCTTTTTAGTTGAATAACGTCTGAGTACCGTCTACTGAGACGTTATTCAGCTTAAGCTCTTGACAATTCTCTCTTCAACCTATTGCAGTCCACTGCTGGACATAGGTCTCCCCCATTTTGCGCCAGACATCCCGGTCCTCCGCCTTTCTCATCCAGCTTCCACCAGCGACCTTTCGCAAGTCGTCGGTCCATCGGGCCGGAGGGCGTCCTACGCTACGCTTGCCAAGACGCGGTCTCCACTCCAGAACTCGTCTGCTCCAACGGCCATCGATTCTGCGACATACGTGACCAGCCCACTGCCACTTCAACTTGCTGATCCGGCGGGATTTGTCGGTAACTTTAGTTCTCTTACGGATTATATCATTTCTGATCTTAAGAGAGACTCCAAGCATAGCTCGCTCCATTGCGCGTTGAGTGACTTTGAACTTATGAACCAATCCCGCAGTCAGTGTCCATGTCTCAGGCTGCGTATGTCAGCACGGGTAAGACGCATTGCTCAAAGACTTTTGTCTTTAAGCATTGCGGAATAGTTGACGTTAGGATATGACGTAGCTTACCGAATGCCGCCCAGCCCAACTGAATCCTCCTACTAGCCTCCCTCTCGAAGTTATGCCGGCCAAGTTGGATGGTTGGCCCAGGTAGATATACTCCTGCACAACCTCGAACGGACGCATCGATGCGTATCGGTTGTGGCATGACACGACTGTTAAACATGACTTTCGTCTTGTCCAAATTCATGCCAAGCCCAACTCGTCGGGAAGATTCATTAAGGCTGTTCAGCCTCTTGACATTACTCTTATTCAATCTTTATTCAGCATGTTGTGTTACTTGGGATTTTAAGAGCCCATTTTCTGTCACGTATGGATGACGTTGGCGTTCAGGTGCTTGTCATGTGTTGACGACGTTGGCGGTAAAAAGGTACAAAAAATGTTCTATCATTTCAAGGCCTAATCGCTATGATGAAAGGTTGTAATCCTCACTGCTCAAGTGTAAAACGTCATAAAAGCGCAAGCAGCGTGCGAACCCACAATGGCGGAGGTAACAATGGCGCGGCAGTATTGTTGACAGACTGAGTGTCTCGCGGCGCAGTCGCGGCCGCCAGCAGCTCGGGCGCCACGTAGTCGGCCGTGCCCACCGCCGCCGGGCGCACCCGCCCTCCGACAGGCGCGCGCACGACCCGAAATCACCCAGCTTCACGTGCCCGCATCTGTACAAATATAAAAATCAATAAAATACATATCACTGACATTCACACAGCATCATCTAGCTCCATGTTAGGCGTGAAGCCTGTATTATGGGTACTAAACAACGGATAAACATACTTATATACATTTTAAAAAAACCACAGACCATTACAAACAGACATGTTCATGCACACAAATGTTTGTACTGCCCGGGATCAAACCCGGAACCCTTAGCGTAACAGTCGTCGTCTCAACTACAACACCAAACAGGTCATCAACGACAGAACTCACATAAACAATTCCATCGAGTCACTATGGATTCACAATGTAAATATGGTACATGAACAATGAACTAACTAGGTGCACAATCACAAGAAAATATTGATGTATCATCTGGTGTAATGGTTGAGATGTCAGCTGCTACACCAAGGTCCGGGTTCGATCCCGGGCATTACAAATGTTTGTGTGCATGAACATGTCTGTTTGTATTGGTATGTGTGTGTAGTGTATCTGTGTGAATGTCAGTGGATATCTATTTTATTTAATTTATTATTTATGTCATGTCCTTTTTAAAATTTTTTTTAAAGAGGACATTACATAAATAAATAAACCACTGATTTAAGAACACAATAATACAACTGAATCATAAACAGTATTTCCCCAAAGGCAAAACAAAAGTACTGTTAAAAATTCAGTAGTATAAACTGTTGGACACCTTAGAGATTTCAAATTGTATTGTTAGGAATTCATAAGGGCTTAATGCCATGGATCAGTGACCTTCCATAACCTTTAGAGGACTGGTATTTATACTGCAAAAAAGGTAGTATCATTAATTTCTTTCAATCAAGTAAGTTATTTTAGTTTTGTGCCTCACTCACCTGCTGATTGCTAGCATAGAAACATTTTATTCATAAGCTCAATGTTTGGCAGGCACATTTAGGGAACCTTAGGGGATGGCTAAGTAAACTAGTATGTCTTGTGTATACCTGTAAGCAGTATATTATGTGGCTTTATATCCTGTGTACATAGCCCATAGCGTGAAGTGCCTTGAGCGCGTGCGCCCCTCGGCCACGTAGAAGGCGGCGTCGCGCTCCGACAGAGGGTGGTTGCGACGGGCCAGCAACCCGGCTAAGTCACCGCCCGAGCATAGCTCCATCACCAAATACAAGTTGCTGTTATCCTGTAATCAAATCATTATATCACTGTAAACAACACAAAAAATAATGATATTTTTTTTAAAGATTCATTGCAAGTTTTTATTTCTAATTAAAAAATAAACTTTGGTATAATTTCGTAGGGCTTTTTCCCTTTTCATTTCCACTGCAGATTTTTTCTTAAGATTTTTTAATATTGTATTCATGTGATTATTCATGTTTCATTAGATGCTTGTTGTGAAGCCTTAATTGAATAAATAAATTCTGACTTTGACTTATGTCTCCTACAATCACCCTAGGCTTAGGCAACTTTGGGAATTTTGTTAATGTGAGTGATATGAAGTTGAATATTGTTTTTATTAATATGATCATGCTTTTTATTTGGTGATAGGAAATCTGAAAGAATAGGGGAGACCTATGTCCAGCAGTGGACTGCAATAGGTTGGAGATGAAGAGAGAGAGGAAATGTATTTTTTTTGTTATTTAAAATACCTATTTAACACTGCAAATTTTGTTTTTTTTGTTTTTTTTGTTACCATACAAAAATAACTTTAACAACCATTTAAAAAATGTTGATTTAAAAATTTACAAAAAATAATATTCTTTATACTGTTAATTTTAGATAGGACTTCAATCATACAAATCATAAGGTAGAATTTGGAATGTAGTGTGTGAACAGAGGCTTGTGTCATATTATATAATAATATTTAATTAATAATTCCTTAATCAGTCAGCAAATATTAATTCAAGTAATTATAATATCAAGTATATTATTAAACAAATAGTTATACTGAAAGCATACTGTAGCTTTGGTATCCATGGTCCAGAGGCGTTTGCTAAAACATCCCTTTCATCTTCAGCAGACCAGAAGATCTCTTACGAGCCTGTTCTTTGCGCATTCGTTCATAGCTAAACATCCCCAGTTTCTTTTTCACGGACCATCTAATGTAATAGTTAGAAATATTAAAGCATTTAACAATATTGTTTTACTCTTTACTAAATAAATCTTAAAAATACTCATTAATAAATCTTCCTTTTATTAATGTTGCAAATTTGTCCAAATTCACCCAGATCCTCACAGTTTAAATGGTCTAGTGCAGGGCACAAGCACACAGCATAGTTATGAGGAGATTGGGCCCTAACCAACCATGTGGGTCCAAAACGCTTGGTAGATGTATATAACTACAATCCTAGGATCATAGATAAGACTCCAAACATGGAATTATACTTTTTTCAGACAATCAGTTGATTCAGCCTGCAATGGCCTTACCAACTAGGAGAATTCAAAAGGTTGTGGTCCCTAAATTTTGACCTACAGCCACAACTCAGGCGAAAGCTGTGCCCTCAGTAGACCATGGGGGCAGTTAATGTGCAAAAATGTTAAAGTTTAAATATAAGCCTACTTACATGGACTTCACCAAAAATGTCTCTGCCAATAGTTGAAGAACTTCAAAGTCTGATAGGCATACTCTTGTTCTTCGCATTCGGCAAGAGTACTGCGGTCTAAAAGAATACAAATATCATAGAATTATGTAGTAACTTATTAACTTCTTAGTCTTACAGAGAATTACGTCTATTAAAAAAATATACGTAGAAAATGATGAACTATTATTATAAATGCCTTCACAATTACAGTTGTTTACAGTCATTTTATTATCATCATTAATAATATGGACTTAATTTTATTGAGATTTAGGTCTAGGGTAAGGTGAACAAGGAATAAAAATAATGTAGTAACACAGCATGGACTTGGATATAAGTTATTTAGTTAGGTAAGTACACCAACTGGTAAAACACCTGCCGTTGCTCTAGACAATGGACAATAAAACATTACAATTTCTTTGTACTTACATTTGTCCACAAATGCTTTAACAAGATCATCGCTCTTTTTGACTGGATCTTCATTACACTCATCATATAGAACCGTAAGGGCATCTAAAAGAGCTCACGGTCTCATTGTCTTTTTGTTGAGTTTACTAGAGCCACTGGTAACTTTCCCTAAAATTTGGCGATTTAGCCTTGTTAAACGAACAGCAATTGCTTCCTTTGAAGGTTCCATCTTACACGAAGAAATTTTAATACACCGTAAAGTTGACACCCATGTTTTCTTTTAAGAAATATTAAATATTGATAATACAAAACACAACAGTCTAGTATTGTAGCACCGTTATAATTTGAAAATCGAATTGTCCGCCGAACGGCGACACCAGGTTCAGGTTTGACATTGACATTTGAGTTTGTCTTTGGTTTTGAAGTTTTAAAACGTAGCATTGGATACATGCAATTTAGGCTTGTAATACGACTATTGAAAGATAAATGAAGTTGCTTAAAATATTAGTTTAGTAACTGGTACTGGCATCGGTAACCATGTGTTATTAACTAATTACGGTTTCAGTATAATTAAATGTTTTTTTTTTTTTTTTTTTTTTTTTCTCTTTATTTTGGACTTTTATACATAAGTACATGTCAGTCCTATAATAATCTTATCTAATTAAACATACAATTTTTACTAAGCCATTTAAAATGCAGTATTACAATTTGGATAGCCGGACCTTAACTTAAGACAGCAAATAACAAAATTCAATAGTACCCTCGCAGATGGAGATGTTGGTTCTGCTAAAATTTTGTGAAATAGTCCAATATCATAAATATTAAGACGTAGTTTTATCATAAGGTCTGTTCTGTTCTGCCTGAACCGAGCACATTCCATCAAAAGATGGTGGATATCTTCTATAGAATTACAGGTGTCACAGTTAGGAGAATCAACTTTCCTCATTAAAAATGCAAATTTATTTAATGGGATGTGTCCCGATCGTAGTCTAAAGGCAGTAACAGCTAGGTTCCTTTTTATGTTTGATTTGGAGAACCAAGGTATACGAGGTGGCTGGCACTGAATGGTTTTATACCATATACCTTTTTCAAGGGATCGCGCATCAAAGTATTCTTTCCACATTTCAATAATTATACGTTTCAATTTTGGCAATAGTTCTGAAAAATCTGGTTGGATGTGAACAATAGTGCCGTCTCTAGCTGCTATTCGCGCTAATCGGTCAGCCTCCTCGTTACCGTACACACCCACATGCGAGGGTATCCACTGAATTTTTAGCACTATATTGTTTTGCTGACATTCATAAATTTTCCTTAATATAGAGTATGCCAAAGATGTACCTTTGTTGCCAGAGGCACACTTAGCAATTTGATGAATAGCGGTTTTACTGTCAGTTAGGATAACAACATTTTGTTTTAATGAATTGGACAGTACATATTTTAAGGCTTCTAAAATTGCCATTAGTTCTACGGACATTATACATAGGGAACCATTAATTTTAAAGCGTTCGCTACAGTGTCTGCTCGGATCGTAATAGGCAGCCCCCTGACCAAGCTCACCTTTAGATCCATCAGTGAAGATTTGATGCCAATTCAAATACTTTATATTAATTTCCTCCATTATATTAAGCTTTAAAACATCAGGATTGTAATCATTTTTTGATTTTTTGATACTTTTAATATTGAATTCTAATACATCAGAAATATTAATGAAAGTAGGCCAGACATTTAAAGTAAACATTTCTAAAATATCTGTACAGTGTATAATTTCTTCTTTAGTATCTTCAAAGACTGCCATCAAAAGTGGTTTTTTTTTATTATACCAGTATCGTTCGTATCGGGGATCAGTCATTTCCGATAGCAAAATCATGGTTTCATCTCTTGTCCGTGATTTAACTTTAACGATATATTTATATGCAAGGTATTTCCGTCTACAGCAAAGAGGTGGGGTACATATTTCACTTTCCATGACGTGTATTGGGGTGGATCTTATAAAGCTACCAACTGTTCTTAATGCCTGATTCTGTATTCTGTCTAACTTAGCTAGGTGGTTCTTAGCACTGACATCGTAAAGAAAGCTGCCATAATCAATTCTACTTCTTATCAGAGATATATATAGCTTTCTTAGGTGTATTGGATGAACACCCCACGAAGGGCCTGCCAAAATCTTCAGCAAATCCAAGTATCTTCTAGTTTTATCACAGATTTCATTTATGTGTTTAGACCAGCGCAAAGATCTATCCAGCCACATACCCAGGTATCTTACATTATCCACTATTTCTAGTTGAGAGTTGTATACTTTAAGTATAACTTGCTGCCGCCTGTACGCTCTAGTAAATATACATACACTACTCTTGTTAGGTTGCAGTTCTAGCCCTAAATCTTCTAGGGTGACAGTTAGGGTATCTAGAGCTGGTTGCATTGTATAAACACTGTCTTGTATACGTTTGTTCGTAATATACAAAACAAAATCATCGGCATATTGCGAGACATTAACGGTATTTATTTGATTACATATATCAGCTGTAACAATATTAAATAGAAGGGGCGCCAAAGGATCCCCTTGTGCTAAGCCTTTGTTGGTCATTCTAGATGCGACTACTTCTTGTGTTTCATCCAGAGCAATGTTTAATCGTCTCTCGCTTAGAAAGTTCCATAAATATTTGCATATTTTCTGGCCAACTTTGATTTCATCCAGTATAGAAACAACTTTTTCTATCATAACATTATTGTATGCACTGTTAATGTCTAAAAAGCACGCAATTGTCGATGAACTTTGGGAAAACCCTATTTGTATCTGGGTAATCAGCTTAGTTAAGTTGTCTAGAGTAGATTGTCCCTTTCTAAATCCTATTGTATTAGGTGACAAAATTTTGTTGGATTCAACAAACCATTCAATACGCCTCGCAATCATTAAATGAAGTAGTTTACAGATACATGAAATAAGCGATATGGGTCTGAGTTTCGTTTCATTGTTAATACTTTTTTTAGGGATCGGAATTATACGGATGTTTCTCCATTGATGGGGTATATACCCGGAAGACAGAATGATATTGAACAAACTTAAAAGATATAATTTTCCATCTCTGTGTAGGTTGGAGATCATTAAATAAGTTATATTATCATCACCCGGGGCAGTGTCTCTTTTTTTTAAGACAGCTCTCCAGTTCCTGAAGACAGAAGTTGCCTTCCAGCAATGGGTTGTTCGAGACAAAATAAGGCGGCTGACTGGGGACATAATCAGGTGCTAGTGTACATAATAATTCTTCTTTTTTTTTAGCTGAAATAGAAAGTCTACTTTGGTGACATCCTTTATACCATCGCATTCGACGCCACATATCTGATGTGGAAGTTATCTCGTCTATGGAGTCGCAAAATTTATGCCAGCTTTTTGTTTTAGCATCTTTAATTAATCGCTTTGCTGCTAAGATTTTGTTCTGTAATGAATGAAAGTTCAAAGGAGTGGGATTTCTTCTGAAAGCCTTCAGAGCTAGTCTACGTTCAGCTATCGCTTGGGAAATCTGGGGAGTCCAATACGGTTTAGGTGTAAACTTTTGTGTAGGTTGTTGAGAAATTTTATATTGTGGTATATAAATGTCTGCGGCAGTATTTATACATTTGACAAAACGATCATATAATAACTGGACATTATCATGTTCTTGGGAACTAAAATCTGACAGATTTAAATTGGAGCGTAAAAACTCACGATATCCCAACCAATCAGCTTTTTTAAAATTTCTTTTTTTTAGAGGAGGTCGTGTCTTGGTACTATCTATATTAAATTTAATTATTAAATGATCACTGCCCAAAGTCTCATTCGTTACTTGCCACTGAAACTTGATCGCAATGTCTGTTGTTACAAATGTGATATCGGGGGAGGATTCCTGTAATGTGTTATTGACTAGTTTTATTCTAGTTGCTGCGCCATTATTGATTGGTATGTAACCGTTATCTAGACAGGAGTCTGATATTTGAATCCCTCTGTTATCATTTTTATAAGACCATCTAGTGTGATGGCCATTAAAATCACCTGCAATGATAGTTTTTTTTTGAAATCTCGAGAAGATTGCATCCCAGTCTAATTGAGTTGTATGTACTGAGTACGGGCAGTATACTGATATAATATTTTCGACATCAGGGCAATTTATTAATTTAATATGAGCTATTTCTATTCCTAAATTGTTCACAGGAAATTGACATGTCTGTATTTTAATAGATTTATGGGTAATTATCGCAACTCCTCCATATCCGTCGGTTCTATCAGTTCTATGAATGTTGTACTCACTTATATTTAATGATGACTCAGGGTTCAGCCAGGTTTCACTTATAATAGCAATGTGAATTTTCTCTTGACTAAGGAGACAGCAAAACTCATTAAGTTTAGGCCTTAAGCTTTGAGAGTTCCACTGAATTAAGTTCATCGTTGATGATGTTTTGGGTCTCTTATCCATAAACAAATGACATGAAGTTGTTACAAATATTACCTTTTCCTAGTAGTTCGACTATAACTATCTTAATTTCTTGAATTATTAAGCTTACTATTAATCTAATCTTTTCTTGAAATTCTTCTTCTCCTAATACTATTTGTTTTACCTTTTTAAATATTCTTTTAATTTTAGATTCCTTGTCTATCTTCTCATTTTCACTATATATATTTTCATTGCCCTGGTCTTTTGCTTTTTGAATGTTTTCGATTGAACATTCCTTCGGTGTCATATCTGGTTGTGTTTTCTTTTTTTTCATTGAATTCTGTAATTCCTTTTTATCTATGTGCATCGTTGATTCTTGTGTGTTTATGTGCGGGGTATCTTTACGTATTTTTGGTGTAGCTGCGATATCCCTGTATGTTTGTTTTGTAGGGTTCGTCACCTTGTTGCTTTCATTGTCACTGCTTTCATTTGTAAAGTCGTTGGTGAATGGACGTTTCTTTTCATGATATTTTTCAAAAGCTCTTCGGTATGAGCAACTTTCAGTGCTCATTATTTTCCTTATCTCTTTTTCTTTTATAAATACAGGACATGATTTATTAAGTGCCATGTGATTACCATTACAATTTAAACATTTGTATAGTGTAGTTTCGCAGTTAGCATGGTCGTTGCCACACTTGGGGCACATCACTTTTTTATTTGGGCAGTAGCGAACAAGATGACCGTATTTCCAACATCCGGAGCACTGTGTAACGGGGAATGTATAGGGTTCCACCTTAAACCTACACCCGTATCCGAAGATATACGGTGGTAAGGTGGAGCTTTTGAAACATACACGTATTGTTTCAGAGTCTACCCATTGTCCTTCTGGGGTCAGCCTCTTTAATCTTTTTACTGAAGCGATTGTTTTTGAACATTCAAATATTTCACACATTTCTTCTTCCTTCAGTTCAATATCTATTTGCTTTATTATTCCGTATGTATAGCTTATTTCATCTGTCATTTGACACTTACAACCCATTTCATAAATTTTTTTGCAGTTTATTAATTTATTAGCATCCTCTTTTCTTTGAAATTGCACTAGCACTTTAAATAAGCCCTTATATTTAATCCTCAAAATATCTGTGATGTTCTCAGTATTCAATAACTTCGCTAATGCCATTTGCTTGGGTAATGGTTGCGTTGACATTAGACAAACTTCAAAGTTTGTAATCTCATTCGGTTGTTGTTGCATGGTTTTATTCAGATCATTAATTTCATCACTATTTTTGGAGTAACTTCTTGCTAATTTTTTTTTGGTTCTGCTTACCGCCGAAAACCCTTCATTGTCTTCATATTCTTCACTGCTATTTCTCTGTCTTTTCTCTGCGATTCTTTGTTGTTTTTCTTCATCATGTGATAGTTCTAGTCCTGTATTATCCCATTCAAACTCATTGCCGCGTTCCTCATTTTGCTCTTCATCATCATCACTGGGTAATAAGTGAAAAGAATTGCCTTTGTTTGATTCACACATTTTAAACGAGGGTAGTATGATAAAAAGTTATCATTACTGATAGCAAGCCGAAAGCACGATAAGGACGAGCGCTCACGTAGACGTGCCGCGCGCAACTCATAATTAAATGTTAATAAGTCGAATTTTTGTGTTAAAGTCGAAAGCTTTGAAGCACTAGCTGCGATACCCATCTGAACATTGGTTCATTTTAGGTTGGCTCTCTTGGCTGCTCAAAGCAAAATTACGAAATTATCGATCGCGAAAAGTTATTTAGCTCGCCCATGTTAAAATACCGTTATCGTTCAGAATAAATTTGGCAAACGACTAAAAAACTCATTTCTATTCAGTAATAATAAGGCTTTCGGGTATCATCATTTGCTTAGTCATAATAACTGTGCCACTATTTTGGTCATTAATCATAAACAAAGGAATGTACCAGTTATTTTCTTTAGTGAGACATTTTTGTCGATTTATTTAATTGCTCTGTCCCATCTCTATTATTACATCCTGGCCCACCCACTTGCACAGTCAGCGCCAAAATCTTTGGCTAAAATGTTGATAATCAAATCGGCACACGGTTACGCCGGCATACAATTTGTCCAGTATTTTAAAGGTCAGTGGATTAGTTGCAATTTTTAGGCTTGTAGTTCGGCTATTAAACGATAGATGGAGCTGCACAATAGTTGCTTTTTATCTATTGCATTGAAATGTAAATTCAATCATTCTTGGCGCCTTAGAAATATGAATACCTTATTTCTATGCTTGGTGCCAAACTTGGTACGAGTTCTTTGTTTTCTAATAATAAACTGTCAAGTTGTGTTACTATCAAAGAGTGTATAACACTACGTTTAAGTAAAACCCGATTTGAGTGTTTTATTTTATGGGGGACACTTTTGTTTACTCCTAGGACCAAGATGATTCTAGTCTTGGTCCTGGGTTACTCGAAGAATTCCAAGAAAGAAGAGGTTGGTGGTTTACTCCAAGAATGAGAGCGCGATATTGGATTGTCAAGATAAGCACTGAACTATCGCAAGCTCGGTTACAGCAGGCTAGCCATATGTTTCCAAGACACAAGCTCCAGCGAACTGTTTCTCGAGCGTGCGTTCTTTCATGTGCCATGCTTTCTGCGCCTGGTAAGAAACCTTGTCATACAAACCTTTTTTTTTATAGGGAAAATTTAGTACTTACATAACAATTTATTTTTGTTTAAAAATGAACCTAAGAACATCATCATCATCCTAAAAAGACACCGCAGGAACAGGTCTTCCTACACATCCCATTCTGATATAAGAGTTTGGGCCGTAGCCCATTATGCGCGCCCAGTGCAGGATGGTGAGCTTAATAACTACCATCCTGACATAGTAGCCGATACCAATGGCTAAACATGCCTTCCGAAGCAAGGGGGACTCGAGATAAAACGACCCATATGGTGTAATAGTTGAGATATTGACTATTACACCAAGAGTTCCAGGTTCGATCCCCGAGCAGTACACACATACGTGTGCATATCATGTCTGGATTGTTCTGGGTGTTTCTATGCGTAGTATGTATTGGTATGTATATGCATTTATAAAAAAAGTATGTAATACGTAGTTGAATACCCTAACTGCAAGCTCCACGCATAAATTGGGGCTTATTGGCGATATTTATCTATACACATAAATAAAATTGGAGTGTCTGTAAAATTTAAATAACAGATTTCTTCTTCATGCTTAAGAATATACCTATCCGGGACATACACCAAAATAACATTTTCTTAAATTTATGTCCGTCTGTCTGTTTGTTCCGGGTAATCTCTGAAAAGTTTGGACCGAGTTAGACGTGACTTTTTTTTGGCAGGTAGCTGAATGACATCAGGAAAAACATAGGATACAAAAAAAATTAAAAAAAAA
>PQWD01000233.1:21433-41680 GCA_019425675.1 Leucinodes orbonalis
AACTCTTACAATTTAGTCTACTCGTCATATACAATATTAAAAACGTTAAAATAAATAAAAGCCTTACTTACCTTAAAAAGTAATTCTTTAATGTTAAACCTTTATTAAATGTAAGTATAGATATTAGAAACAATGTATTTAAAATGCATAGAACAATACTCATGTAGAGCCATTCCTATGATAAGTCATCAATTCATCATTGAACACATGTTACATAAATAGGGTTAGTATTCAATAAGAACATTGCGACGTCTTAGTGCATAGTTTGTTTTACTTAATCAACATCTCAATACGGTTGTATTGCTAACGTGTTAATATATCTGATAATATTTGTTTGTTAAGTCTACATTCAGTCAGACATAACGCGTAACATATATGAAGGTGTGAAATTATTATATCATTTCTTTGCTACGTGTCAATAAAACCTACGCCAATGCTATCAATACGTAATGGGAAACATTAAAATAAAATGGAAGCTCTATAACTTTTGTTTTGTTGGGTTGCAATATACATTATTAATAATTTTTAATGTTTATATTTAAATACGTAATCAACGTTAGTAATTCAATTCCATTAACATCATGTAACCACCGAAAAACGTTTGTTTGAGTAATGATAGCTTTAATTGCAAATAAAAATAAAAAGGCGTCGGTGGCTCATTTCGCAAATGCTCAATGCAAACTGTATTTCCCAACATCCCGCTAAGATGCCAACATGTTTAAAGCCCCTTCTTATTTTCATATTATTCTCTAGAGCTTTAAAACGGAAGGCGATTTGCTCACGACAGTAAATAAAGTTCATCGGCCGGACGTGTTAATTTTTCAAAAAAAAAAATAAAGTTATGTACTTGACCTTGTTGCGATTAGTAGTAATCACTAATTTTGTATAAGTATGTAACACTTAATCCCAGTATACGCCACTGCATTTAAGCGTACGTAAAATAAAATTTATAGACATTTCAAAACGTCGTTATCTCCGGTGGCTTACTCCTTGCTGGGTATTGGGACATCGCGAACCAATTTTCATTCCGTCCGCACCTTCCCTTGGTTGGAGAGTTGCGACACGCCTATCTTGCATTTAGCGATTACAAACACGACCGCAACTTTGTATTCAAACAAATGACGATTTCGTAAATTTTAATTCTGATTAACTCATGCTAAAAGCTGCAATTGCGAAGGTTAGTTTGATTTTTAATGAGTCCTTTAAAGATCCAAGACGAATCAATATTCAGTTGCTTAGAATATTGTTTTGTCCCGGCTACAATCTTTAGATAGTAGTCGTCCCACAAACCGCATAACGTCCGCGTAGTGGGTAACAGCCCAATCTCCGCTTTTCTATGTATGAGGGAAGGCCAGTTCCCTGCAGTGGAACTTTATAGGTTGATGATGAATCAATTTGAAGTTAAATCATTATCTAATGATTTAACTTCAAATTGCATCATCAATGATTATTGGGAGTCCATGGGTAAAAATAATTTTCAGTAAACAGTAATTATTTATGTTAAAACATAAGTGCCTCCGCTTATGCCTACTCGTTTATGGAAAACTGTATACAGTACTACTGTAACTACGAGTATAACTTAATTGTCCTAGTTCTTATATAAATCTTCCAGGATGCTTGGATTGATAAGAATAAGCAAACATTTTAAAAACATTAAGACTAAAATTGTTTTATACAACAGCCTCGTAAAAAGTATTTAGAATACGCCAGTGTTGTATGGCGTCCTCACTTTGCAACTCACTCTCTCAGAATAGAGCGCATACAAAAGCGATTCGTTCGCATTTGTCATATTCAGAATGGGGGGGAGAAATGTAAAATATAAAACTAGATTATCTTACTTTAAGATTATGGAACTATCCAAACGAAGAGATGTTAGTTTTTTTTTTGTATAAACTATTAAGAAATAAGATTAACTGTCCAGAATTGTTACAAAAGGTACGCTTTAGAGTACCGATTCGTTTACCACGGAGACCAATTACTCCCTTCGTCCCTCCGAGACGCCGAACACAACTTGGCTTTAACTCACCTCTTTGCCGAATGACTAGATTATACAATGAATGTAGTGACAACACTGATATTCATTACGACTCAATACAGTTGTTCAGAAAAAATATTATTCGTAGTTTAGTAGTAGCACATTTAACCATTATATATATTTCAAAAGAAGCTCTTTAAATTAAGAATGTTGTGTTTACCTGTAAGAAACTTAACATTTAGATCATATGGTGTATTGCAATTTAATATTCTTAATGTAAGACTAATGTTATGTTGTTGGTGATCCTAATAAATAAAATAAAAAAATAAAAAAAAAAATAAGGTAGTCATTTAGTTTTGGAGTAGTTATGTACGCCAAAAATTCTCATTCAAAACACATGAAAGTCAAGTAAATAATCAATAAAAATTAAACAGTGATGTATGCATGCATCTCACAGAACTAATAACAAGAAAAATATTATTAATTCTGTGCATGCATCTAGTATCAGCCGATGACGATAAAGGAAATTTACAATAATTCTGTCGTGTATGCTTTAAAGTTCTTCTATAAATTATCACATGCCTTATTAGGCATCTGAAAATGATGTTACATGCAAGTCACTGTAAATTAACGTAGTAGTGATGAAAAATTTAAATAGGTATCTATTCATTAAAGCAAAGAAAAAAGGTATTGATATAAGATGGCCGTTGAACTTTATTTTCAAATTTTCTTGTACTTTATCAGTCTGTGGCAGTCCATTTCTGGGTTAAGCGCCTTTACACTCATAGTAAAGGATTTTGCACTTATCTCCACGATTAGCAATCGGATTAGTTATCTACCCACTTTAACATACATGTGTTATTCTTATTACAATATTGCTTAACATTTCCAACTTCTATACTCTATATTACATCTATAAAATATATATATTTTATCAGTCTTGTTAGAGAATGAATTATTAATTAAAACACTCAAGCAAGTATTAAGCATACTTCCGTGTTTTGGTATTGATCACAGATAGTTTTGCTTTTTTATTTGTGGCTGTTTTTTTATTAATAACACACGACAAATTAACAAAAAACTGTTTACAATAACAAGTTAGTCGTCAAAAAGCCAACTATAACTTAATTGTCCTAGTTCTTACAGAAATAAGGTAATCAGTTACAATAAAAAGATCTGATAGGTACTAAGTATAACGAATATTTTACAAATAATAAAATATTTCGTATTACGAAAACAACCCAAATCTTTCTGTAATCTTCACTATTACAAGTTTAATAGAGCAATTGATCTAGTATAAAAAGAATATATTCTCTCAAGTCTAATAAAAAATAAATCATATTTATTAATCGAGTTCTGAGTACATTAAAAACACCCTTGTAACTAAGTAATCCAGATACAGGTACTTAAACACACGCGTATTGATTTCCTTATTGTGTAGGTATACATATATGAGTTTGTTGCTTTTTTGTCCAATTTTCGTACTATGATTTCACTGGATGAGAACTCTGTAAGTAGCTAGTGAAATTACCGGGTATAAAATTGTCTTGGGTGACGGGCGCAGTGCAGCATTGATGGAGGATAATAAATGTCTATCGATTGTTGGTCTCCTTCGATGCCGCTCTGTAATGGTTAGGCGTATCCTTTACCATCAGGTGAGTGTCCTGACCGTCCTGTAAAAATACAATAATATTTACGCACGTAAGTCCCGACAACGCGCACTAACTTAGGATGGTATCTTTATTTCTGCAAAGAACCAATAATGATAACTTAAACAAAAATAATCAAATACCATTTTGATTTATGTCTTATTCAATTTATAGTTATAAATTAGAGGTTAAGTGTAACAAAATAGTTCATTGGTTACGGTATGTCGGTCAAGGCGGCTCAGAAGTCCCATGCAACTAGAATTACTGAGTGCGTACGTAATTAACATGCACAAAACGGCTGCTTAAGAAACCATTGTTTTTTATTGTTCATTCTAAGGAGATTCACTTCGTATGCTAAATATTAAACAAACAAAAAATAGCTTTTCTAAATAAAATATCGGTCGAGTATGGGACACGACGATTTGATACTTTGGCCCCGTCTCATCTTTCACAAACCTCATCCACGGTTGAAAGAGCGCAAATATGCTCTTACATATTTGAGCTATTTGAAGTAGATATTCTTAGACCATGGGGACCAAGTGTTCACCGCTGTACGATTTAGTAAAAACTAAATGACTGAACAGGCAGCGAGAGGGTTGTCGCATTTCTTGGCCATTCAGCGTGGAAATGCAGCCAGCCTTTTGGGCACGTTACCAAGCAGCAGCTTGAACAGAGATTTGACACATTGTTTTATTCAGATTTTTAGGTGTTCTTTGTATTTTTCTATCTATTTTTATTTTCACCAAGATTAAATAGTCTTTTGACTAAGGAGGAACTGTAGTATAAAATAAATTATGAAGATTGTAAACTAATAAAAATATCCTCGGACATTCACACAGCGCCGTCTAGCCTCAGCCTAAATTGGGGCTAGGCGGTACCTATAATGTTGGTACTAAACAACCCATAAACATATATTTTTAATATTATTAATTATTTGTTAACTCATGTATATTTTATTCATAGATCAATAAAAACAGACAATGTCGTGCACACAAATGCTTAACTCACCCGGGAATCTAACTCTTAATCCTTGATGGAACAGCTAACTCATAGAGTTTACATGTTAAAAACGCCATACAAATTAATTTTATTTGTATAAAGTAATATCTGATGATATTTTTACTCATCACTAACATATAATAATCTTTGTTTAACCTTAAATGCTTTGGGATTATAGTGTGCATTAGATTGAAGGGTATTGTATGCAATATGCAAATTAAACGAAAAATGTTCAAGTATTATCAGAAAAAGATTTTTCCACAGAGTAATGTCGAATCAAACTTTTAAAAAATCAATAAATATTGATCACTATAAATAAAATTAATAATTACGAGTAAAAACTGTGAACCTCCTTTTTGAAGTCGGTTAATTATGAATACCTATCATCAGGGAAATACTCAGCTAATTTTGTGTTACCCAAATAATGTTTCCGTATTTATTGAGAAATATCTGATGCAACGTCTAATTAGAAATAAAAATATATATTTTTAACTTAGGTCAAATTCCACCTAGAACCTTTTGGTTTCGAGTACCCGAGTCTCTGACCGATTAATCAAGACAAAGGTTGTCCATAAAAAACGAGAGTAAGGTCAACTTTGTTATCATTGAAATGTTCATTGACCCTTGTTACTTTTATTTTAATATTAAAATACATTATTTTTTATCATTGTCAATGTACTATAAAGCAGTTTTACTTGAAATCGTGACCGACACGGAAACATGATAATCAGATAAGGCTTTATTAATGCCAACTGTTGTGGTGCATGTGGCCCCAAGCTAGCTAAGGCCGGGTAAAACTTAAAAAATAAACTAATTTACATGATAATATCGTGCTGTATTAGGAGGACAGGTATGTGGAAGGATTAGCTAGTTTTGATTCAGCCGAGACCGGTCCGATTACTACTGGTTTTATTATGCTATTGCCAGGTTGCACTGATATCCACCCAGTGAGCTAGTCTAGTCTGTGAATTTTGCTGTTGAAATGTGTCGATAAACACTATAAAGCTACGAACCGGTTGGTATTTTAAACTTAGTTTACCTACCTAAACTTTTTAGTAAATACCAACACTTCAACTAAATCGTGATACAAATAAGTAGTTAAGTTAAAGTCTTCCATGAAAAATAATTTTATCAAGGGTCAGGTTCTCGTTAATCTACATATAATAATATCTAGTATGTACGTATGAATGTAAATTCTGATTTAAGCAGACGAATTAAGAAGAACTTTTGATACATACGAATCTTGGTCGAATATTGGTAGAACATTATATTTACATATGTAAGTACTACAAACAACATTTTACTTCTGGACTATATTAATTAATGTATATTTTATTTCCGCAAATATTAAAACGCAAGTTTAACGAACCCCGAGGGTCAGGAAATGCGTAGGACTGCAGGTGACCGTGTTAATATTCATAAATTTTATGTAATCGTATAAATGGAAACATACAAGAGTATTTAAATGTAATGTTATATTTATTTATAGTTCTAATACTTCCTTATTATGATCGTAGTAAAGAGTGGTAGCAATGAAAAGCGAGGTACCGGTTTTGTTTAACATTTATTTAGTTTATTTTATATAAAATGTTTATTTTGGGAAATCATCTTTAGCAATCACTCACCTTATAAGTAACCCATCCCAATCAAGAACTAAAAGGCACACACTTATTTACACAATTGGCTATGGCAATATGGGGCTATATGCTCAATAAAAATTTTTGGACGTAAAACAACTCCTATTCTAGGCACAATCACTGTAGATACTTACCTAAACTTACTTATACTTTGTTTAAATGAAAAGTAACACGTTTAAAAAACAACCCGTTTATTAATTACACTTAACATTATTTTGAAATTAGGGTAATATTTATCCTGTAATCATCACCTGGAGTCCTGTATAAAATACCTAACTTTCCCTGTATATCCACTTATGAGTAGCTTAAAAAGGTTTTATCACAAAAACAAAGCGCTTGTTTACATTTACCTCGTTCAACTAGATATTTATTTAAATGTAATACTTACGTCAATAGACGTAGCATGTTATACCATAGGCAGCAATTAAAATAATTATATTACTACGCCTAAGTATGTAAGTGGGTACCGGTGAATGATCGAGAACTTCATTGGCCGTGAACTAACGTAAACACGAGTTGCGAGCGGTTCTTTCATCTGGATAATGTAATAGTTACGAACCGTATGTAGTACACAATGATTAACTATTATATCACTGCACGATGACCTCCAAAAATATAAAACGTTCTGTGTTTATATTTTCAACCATATTCATTCAATTTTTTCCAGTTCCTATCAATTATCAAATGTAATGAAGACACAGGGTTACAAATAAGGGTCAGTACCAAATTGGTCGAAAACATTTCGGAAGTTAATAATTTAATATTAAATAATTACCTACTACTATAAATGATGCAATGATGATTCATGCCATTTATTTTTTTTGTAAAATGGCAATTCATATTTAATTACAGTAATGTTCCCTTGCTTTTTCTTTATCCTGCAAACAATCATGGCTATAATTGACCAACCTTGAAGATTGAACTCAACCTACAGTTATACGTGCAAAGGACGCAATAGGAAATAGGATTAGAACTGGTCTTTATTGGTAGGTATGTATGTTCAATGCTTTAAGTATATGGATTAATAAGTTCTTCAATGAACACTTAAGAAAACAACAATTGGAAAATTATAGCATTTCTAATCCGATTAAGTTTTGATTTCGACTAAGCAGACTTACAAGTATTGAGGCTTCTATACAATCAATCCTTATAAATAAACCTTAATTAGCAAATAGTAAAGTTAAACTAATGTTAGTTTGGCGAGTTTGAGTCTAATAAATATTAATGAAATTTTGTTTATTTACCATCAACATTAGAGTTGTTTCCACGTTTTGAGGCATTAAAGCTTTTATTATTGTTTTAGATACTAAGTTGTTGGAACTATTCGTGCGCGGATGCCGGCTGGACCAGGAGAGAGCCCGGAACAAGCTGCAGGCTTTCTTCCTGTCGCGTGCGCGCTTCAGGGATCTCTACGAGCACACCTCGCTCTCCGTCCCACCCCTAAGCGATGTTTGCAAATTCATGTTAGTATACAAAGCACTACCATTAATATGTAGAGTTAAAACTGGTTCCCTCTTGTCGGGTGTCGGATCAGTATATTAAGCGGAGGCTTCAGTGGCATCAATACGCAATTCTTTATCCCTTCCTTTTTAAAGGTTGGCAATAAATTTGCTAGGCCCTCCTTCAACATTGCAAGTGTCCACTTATTACCATTTTAAGGCTGAGAACCATCTGCGCTTGCCTTTTGCCAAGTGAAGTCCTATCCATCCATCATTCTGCGGTCTACAGTTAGTAGAAGTCAGTTAAAAAACCATCCAATGAACCGTGTGCGTCTTTGCCTATATCGCCAACAGCCTATAACGACCCACTGCAGGGTCAGGCCTTCCCACACAGGCTATAGGGAGTAGCCTATTTTTTTTTAAATGACCGCCTACGATGTACGAACGTACGTTTATCTGCCTATTTTTTTTTTAAATAAGCGGCAGTGTTGTCTGCTAACATTTGAGTCCCCTGCTCTTAATTTGTTCCAAATAAATACAAAAAAGGTTCCTCTACTCGTTTGACCGTTATTGCATTAACATTAAATGTGTAACCCTCCAGAGATATAGTGCCGCTACCAAAAGTGACGGACGAAGGCTACCGCGTGACAGTGGGTCGAGTACGCGCCGGCTACGCGGACAGCGACGCGGACGTGGCGGACGCGGTGCGCGCCGTGCTGCTCGTGAGCGACGCGCGCATGCACGACGAGACGCTCATCGCGGGGGACGTCTTCATATGGGAGGTCAGTCACAGTAATCACACTGGAACACTTCACTGCAGGACAGGTCTGCACACACACCGCTACGGGTACAGTTACAATAAATACATAAATAAATATCCACTGACATTCACACAGCGCCATCTAGCCCCAAGTTAAGCGTGAAGCCTGTAGTATGGGTACCAAACAACGTTTTAAACATACTTACATATTTTTTTGTAAAATCATACATATTATACATAGAAAATACCCAGACCATTACAAACAGACATGTTCATGCACACAAATGTTTGTACTGCCCGGGGATCGAACCCGAAACCCTTGGTGTGCAGCCGACGTCTCAACCGCTACACGAAAAGGGTCTTGTGCTTGTAAAGAATACGATTACCATTATGTTTAGGCGTAAAAGAAGCAACTAAGGGCAAGACTAAAAGAGCATACCAACCGTCACGATTTTGTATATCAATGCAACGAACCAACCGGTGGGATTTTGAAGGCCTAAAATGCTCGAAATTTCATTTTCACACACTCGTTACTCCTTTGGAATTATAACTTACGTACAAGCCAAATATCTGCTTGTTTGCCTATCTATAATGTCCTCTGATTAACCCTCTAAGTCTTTATGTCCAGGTGTCAAACGTGCGAGCATCTCTGGCAGCGAAGGTAATGGCGGCGGCGAATGCGGTGCGTCGCAGCATATACTTGGCGCAGGCGGCATACCCTCAGCGTATGAAGCGCATACACGTAGTGGGCGCGCGCCCCTTCCTCGCCTCTTCCATGCAGCTCATGCGGTCTTGTATCAACGAGAAAGTACGACGGCGGGTAAGCATCTGTTACGAGTTATCTGCTGCATCAGGAAATAACGTCCTGATTCATCATCAGCTGATTGTAATGTAATAATAAACTTGTATACTGTTTGACACTCATCTGCTAGAGATGGATGCTAATAGCTACAATACAATCCTAGACTATTGGCGCTTCTAAATTACTTGTGTAAAATTGTATTTCAAAAAATAAATAAAAAATATTCACTGAACTTAACCAGGTTATCGGTTGATCTGGTCGAGGGTCAGCTATCGCTTCTATTCCTGTTACGTAGAAAGCGGTCATGTTTAAGGTCATCTATTTAATCTTCGCTTCAACACAATTTTCTTCATTGTGGATACCCTTTTACGGATAAAATTGTGATAAATTAAAATAATGTGATTACAAAAAGTCCTTCCGACGTTTCAGTCACCGTGGTGATGGGTGCCACCTCAACTTAATAATAATAAATAACAATAAACACTGAAGAGTCCAAAAAAGTACATTACATTTTACGTTGATTTTATGAGCTCCTCTGAAAGACCGTTTTAGCTCTGCCCATCTTTGCAGTACTACGTTCTCTAATGCTGCACTTATGTTTCAAGCCTACTTATAGGCTGTAAGTAAAAATAAAAATTGTATTGAATGTAACGATTACAAACCTCTACCACGTGTGCATTTGTGCAATTTATTGAAATGAATCATCCAATAAAGGTATTTTTATTGCTGTTGTCGTTAATTATACAAAAATACGTTTTATTCATATAATCTTAAGAACTCAAGTTCTTGTACATTTCAGAATATTTACACTATATGATGCGCTACATAGAAATGTAGGGTATTTCTGTTCCTCAGATTGTTTTCCTTTATTTTAGTTAACAATATAACATGATTACAAATTAGTAGTCGGTACAAAGAAAGTAATTTGTGTACTTTCACTTATTTCTCCCAGCGAGAAATAAAGGGGATACACCTCAAAATCCAGGATTATTTTAGTGATTAAGGATTTGTCAATAAATGAAATCTGCGCAAGTTATAGAATAAAAATAATTTGACTACCTCTGAGGATTTTATTATTATTTATTTGTACTTAATGGATAATCCCCTGTAGGAAACATCATTGTGTTAAATATCACATTTCGGTACAAGAACAGACACTACTCTACCTAATTCCGATCTCTTGTATACATAATGTATAGTGCAATATAATTGTCTCACCCAAAACATTACACACAGTTGATATATTCCTTTCTTTGTTACAGTACTACATCCACTCCAAGGTCGAGGAACTGTTCGACCACATCCCCGCGAAAGTGTTGCCCGAGGAATGGGGTGGCGAGGAAGAATCCATAGACACGCTAGCGAGGAGATGGAGGAACCGTGTCGATGACCTCAAGGATTACATACAAAAATCTAAATGACATCAGCAGCACAGGGCCCGCGTCTATCATCGATAACGATATGTATGGGACCGTCGGAGCTTTCAGAAAACTCGATATCGACTAGTCGGCATTACACACATCACTGGTAGCAGTCATAACCATAGGGGTGGATGGACCACCGAGTGAGTTATACAATTTGATTAGTGTTGTTTACAATGAGGGATGTGCAGAATATTATGACCGCGAAAACCAAAGAATGTGCAATAAAATCCGATTGATGGTTGAAGAGAGAACAAAAAAGATTTAAGTACAGTATAGGACTTCAAAATTGTCTAAGATGTCTAGTTATGGACGTATAAAACAATACGGACGGAGTGTCGCTTACAATAAGTGTTTAAAAATTCGGCCACATTTTTAATAAAATATTAAGACATACGGCGCGTCTTTCAACAAATCCTTAAATAAACCTGAAAAGAACGTGCCTTGCGTAATAGTGGTGCAAAAACGAAGTGATCAAAATGAAAAAACAACAACACTTTTTCATTAATGAACAATTCGATTATTTCTAATTGAAAACATTAAAATTAAATCTACAGCAGCTGTCATTTTGGGGACACATTTTACAGTTCGTAATTTTTTTATATGTCCATGTGCCTAGTTTAATAATTGTGTATTACTACATACTATAAAGCCATTAGAAATTGTAAGAATATAAAATATTATTTAATTTTGTTTCTTTGTATTATTTGTTTTGTGATACTTATAAAATATATACTGTATACAACAAAATTATGTGAAAGTGTAATTGTGTCTATTTAGGTATATATAGTTTCTTAGTTACCTTGTGCGTATGTAAAGTATGTTGATAAGTGCCTTAATATTGTAAAAATATTTAAATAAAGGAAATGTAATATATTTTTGTCGTTTATTTTTATTCCTAATGGGTTTATGTTTGGCTTCAGTCTCCGGTGGTTGACGATGTGACGAGGCCAATGGTGGTACACGTTTACCTGGAAAAATCCTATTTACTCTGGTTTTGAAAATGCTCTACCTGAGAAAGATCGGGCAGTAATATTACTGGATACTTAGTCGAAAACCACAAGACCCTTTCAAGGCCACTGGCTTGTTATAGGCGAACTGTCACTAACTTTGGCGCAGTGCCCTTTGTGCCATTGTGCAACACCTGGTTCAAATGTCATTAATTTTGTCCCATTTGTACAATCACTTTAGATGAACTGACGTGTAGTTTGTAGATAGGTAGCTCCATCATTTGCCTGTAGGGTTAGTACCATTAGTTTTTGAACTATACGGCGAACCTGGGACCCTTCTTGTAGTAAGTATTAACCCTTTAACCATCGCTGACGGATGTATCCAACAAAAACAATATATTTTCTATTGTGTGGAATTCTAGCGGATGAAAGGTTAACAACCAGTCGAGGCGTCAAAAATTAAAATAAGTGTACCAAATGCCCAATCGGAACTTTGAACAGTACATTGACATTGATAACTCCGATAAATTCGTTTACCTTGTCAATATATCCTATACTAGTTCCGCTATCCTTCCGCATCAAAAAAAACATTATTTGCTTAATGTAAATAAAATCGTTCATTTTAATAGCCATTGCATTGAAAACGAGTTTATTCACTTGTTGTAGGTACGTTTACAACCTAACAAAATGTTAGTTACTATTAAATTAGTCTGCTTAAGGAAGCTCACCTGATAAGCAGCATCGCAGAGCTGCCGTTTGTGGCTCATAAATTCTTTGAACTTTGACAACCTGTATCACTCCACTTAGAGACTACGCCACGATAGTAAACCGTCTTGCCTTAATTCCCTCTCTTGGTGAGCGTGTTGAAGATAACAGTAATTGTCAAACTGAATATTGAATGAGAGAGCGCTGCTACCCGTTCTCTGCTCAATATGTTACCTCTACGCCGACTCTTACGGCGCCCTAGGGAAAAGTGAACATAGGCTGAAATATGGACATTGACTACGGGATTAGTTCTCTAGATTAAAGTCACTCAACGGACAATGGAGCAGGCTATCCTTGAGGTATCTCTCAGGGATAAAATCAGAAATGATATTATTCGTAAAAGAACTAAAATTGCCGACATAGCTCCCCAGATCAGCTAGTTGAAGTGACAATTCGCACAAGTATGTCGCAGAACCGACGGTCGTTGCACTAGACAAGTTCTGGAGAGAAAACCGCGTTTTGGCAAGTGCTTAAATACACATCGGACGACCTCTGGCCCGATTGCCGACGACTAACGAAAGGTCGCTGGTGGAGGCAAGATGATAAAAACTGGGATTTGACGCAGAATGGGAGAAAACTATGACCAGCAGTGGACTAAAATAGGTTGATGACAGATGAAATAGTGTAAGGGGTGCTCACAATTGTTGGTAAATGACTTCGCCGCGCCGCTGATGTTCATTATATACTGTATTCACAATACAATAATGCATAGAAATGCGTTGGCTGCCGTCTAATTAGGAATTATTTTAAATAGATTCCGGAATTTCAAATTTTGCCACGTTGCACGGTGATTAAATGTGAAAGTATGCATTTGCTCGAATAATTCATTATTATAGTTGTTTTGTTACATCACGTATTACATTCATATACAATGACTTTGAAGAAATACAAAGGAACATAAATGCTATATTATATGTATTAAATTCAAATGTTTTTTCTGATATTATGCTTATCTAGAACTGGTTGTAAATGGTTCTGTCACAGCAAGAGGTCGTGCGAGGCGCAGGCGCAAGAGATTCCTACCATAACTCATATGACTCTCGCCGATTTTCTAATAAAAATAAGTATTTATGAAACCGGTACAAAACAACATTTATATAATTTTTATCCAATTGTCAGTTTCCCTTTGATTTTGTTTGTTTCGCTAGGTCGAGGTATCTATGATAAAAAAATCTTAAAAGCCAGCTATAGGTTTACCATACGTAATGCCTCTTATATGTGTAAAAGGCTTCTAGATCATAATGGACCAGATTTACTGTATGTCATTTTGATTAATTTTCCTATTTTTAAATTCTCTACAGAATATACAAGCTTTAATAATATCAAATACAAAGTAGCGATTTAATTAATAAAACTAATTTAATATACTAGTTTCACATAACTTTACCTATACTTATGTTATACTTGTACCATGATTTATATACCTATTAATAATTTAATCATATGACATAATAAAGGGAAAATTTTAATGTAGTAATTGTAAAAACTATAATATACTCCTCGAGTAGACGTCGATAGTATTCGCAATAATTTCCTTAATTTTGAAGCCTGTATATGGGTACTAAACAACGGCTACAAAACAACTAAACAACTTTTTGTAAATACATACATATAATACATAGAAAACACCTAGCCCATTACAAATAGACATGTTCATGCACACAATGTTTTGTAGGTACTGCCCGTGGATCAAACCCGGAACCCTTTGTGTAGTAGTCTATTTCTCAACCGCTACACCAAATGGGTCGTCGAATCTAATAGAAAAGTGTCGTTACTACATTAAAGAGTTAATGCTTATTTAGTCAATACTTCTAATGACTTTCTAGAATCAATACTTCTAATGACTTCAATAAAATTATAAATAATAATACTACCTAAATTAAAAAGGTACATTCATTTTCATCAAGTTTTACATTGATTGGAAAGGGTTGAACCTAAGGGTTTTCTAGAAAACAGAATAAAATTACTATAATAAGTCATTAAGTAATTTTGAAACCAATAATTTTTAAAAGTACACGCTTCCTTTACGCTTTCCGATAATTAATATTTTAGGAGTTCCCTTAATTCTCAAACATTAAGCACAAAAATAGTAAAAAAAATACCTATGTCCGACAAATGCAATCAAGTACCTAAATAAAGGCAACTATCACCGGTATTGCCTACAATTATTTTTTCTAATTGTTAAAACCGATCACCTTTAATTGCGTTATTGCCACATAGTTACGTAAAGACTGACGTATATGTGTTTGTTATGAAGTAACTATTTTTTACTTATCTATTTTTATGGGATTATTATGAAAAGTAGAGCACTAGAAAAATCAAAATATTTATGGCGCAGCATTTTATTAATAAACTTGTTGACGTCAATAACATTTTAATATAACTGGAAGAACTTACTCGAATTCTAGCAGACGTAAATATACTATGAGTTGAGCGACCTCTAGCAGTTAAAATACAAAGAACCGTAAACTATTTATGATTATTATTTTTCACCGTCCCGTTTAGTATACTGTGACCAATCTGCGAGAGCAGTCAACACATTTTCATATTCACAAATAGTTTTGTAATAACAGTTATTAAATAACACTAAAAGTCTTTTAATAGAATTTATCAACAAATAATATTAAAGAGCTTTAAGTCACTGGGTGTAGTGTTGCTAAATAAGCATAATTTTAATAATAATTTATATTTACTTAGCTAGGTAAATTTATTTTCTAGTGATGGAAGTTTCTCAGTGTTTTGCGCTATTATCAAAGTTTAAATTAAAAAATGTAAGGAGGCTCCAAAAAAATAACAAACCCATAAATGAACCCATGCCATTGCCAACATGCCATTGCCAAAAAAAAGTAGTTACCCATTTTTTTAATTCTCTTATAAAAAGAATACATCATATAACATTTCGTAGCGTAGGACACTGAAAAGAATTCAAAACAAAAATTTGGCGCAACCGGTTCACGAAAATATTCCAAGTGCGCGAAATAATTTCCGCACTCGCCGCACCCGGCGACCTTGATTAAAAGTTACATTTTGAACTCGCATACACTTTATATATTAGTTTAATAGTAGCTAAAATCGTATTCAATTTTATTTTAATTCATCCTTTCAAATTGCAATAAAATATTATAAAGGCGTTGTAATTACTCAAGCTATCCCAAAATTAATTAAAATTACCAGTTTCCTGTTGTCGACTGACTAGAACAGTTTAACGACTCATTTGGTGTAAGGAGACGTCGGCTACTACACCAAGGTTCCCGGTACATACATTTGTGTGCATGAATATGTCTGTTTGTATTGCCTGAAGGTTTATATCTATAATATTTATGTATTAAAAAATATATAAGTATGTTTAGCCGTTGTTGATATCCATATTAATGCTTAGTTTAGACTAGATGGCGCAGTGTGAATGTCATGGATATTATTATATTATATATATATAGAAATATATTACCCTGCTAATTTAAGGGAACAATATAGGTACCCATATCTTTGCTTAAATCTTCTTAAGTGATACGTACATACTCAGAGGAATCAAAGTATTCTAACATAACTTTTCTGCTCTTATCCGTAGGAGGAGGGTCTGAAAATATTTCTCGTCCATTATAAATTATTTTAAATTATGAATAGTAACTATTATGAGCACAAGTTGGTACCTAGTAGTAAGACATAAGTAGGATTGAATTGCATGTGAGCCAATACGGACGAGTATTGTGCTATTATACAAATATTTCTCATTTTTTTAAGAGCATATATTTTTTAAATAAAATAAAATTAAAATTCAAAAAATATTTTAATTATTGCTTATGTATGTAAAATCTTATTTAAGTCTGAAACTCGGAGGAATTGGAACCGATATGATGAACCGCAGCAGATTGCAACATGTTAGCAGCGCCACCTTGTTTTGAATAGCTGAACTACTGAACAGAAATACTTCAATGAATAACATTTCTTGGCTGTATGCGCAAAGATTTGTGAGATGCTTTCACGGTTGTCAGTTCAAAGAAAAAAATTATTACTGTCATTACTGTCAAAATGTGTCAAGTCAATTGTCAATACGTGGCCTAGCGGTGGAGCTGAATAAGATCAAATAAAATATTGTATCAATTGTTTTTACCATACGGAATATTATATAAATTATTTAAATAATACATTTACAATATGAAGTTTACGTGTAGATCTTTATGGCTGACGGCAGCATTCATAGTAACTTTATTTAGCTCAGCCAAATCTTACACTATTACTGTGGATGCACACGCTGAAGAATGTTTTTTTGAAAATGTTGAAGCCGATACAAAAATGGGTATGTACCCAAATAAAGCTAAAATGTTCTTTAGTCACTACATTTTTTGGATCGTTAGAAAGTAATAACCTATGTATGAAACCTTAGTAGCCGTAACTGAAAACTAATTGAAGTTTTACTTGTATTCAGGTCTTAAGTTTGAAATAGCAGAAGGAGGGTTCTTAGATATTGACGTGACAATCACGGGCCCCGATGGAGCAGTCATTACGCATGGAGAACGCGAATCATCTGGAGTGTACACATTCTCCGCACCTACATCAGGAAAATATACATACTGCTTCAGCAATAAGATGTCTACTATGACTCCTAAGGTATTTAAATTATATGTTTTAATTCTTATTATCAACATATTGAGTTTGTCAATTACCTTATGTAAAATTAAATTAACAGTCGAAAAAAGTAATGAGATTTCATGTATAAAAGGCCTCACATTCTACCAGACAAAGCCTCCCTGTAGTACTATGTCTCTTGCTAACATTCAACAGGTGTATCGTAGCAGGACTCTAAAACAGAGTTTATCATTTAGTATAATTCACTATTGGCATGAATTGGCATAAAACATGAATATTGATACTACTATTCTATCCTATATACATCTTATGTATATAGGTGTGAAGTAAATAAGCAAAGGTCTCACCTGATGTTAAATAACACTGCTGCCTATCTGCTCAATTGATAAGTCCTCATAAACAACAGATGTATTTATTGTGTCTCTTGTGTTGTTTGCACCCGTGCTATTTTCGATCAACTATGTATAATGATTTAAAACAAAGCTATGAATCTTTTTGCGGTTGAGTAAGATCGCTGGAACCTTTTTATTGCTCCTTCAAAGTTATGAGTGCCTATAGATGATAGTATCACTTATCATCAGAATAATCATTTGTCCATTAACCTACCAATGATTTAAATACTAGGTTTATTAAAAGGTTTTGGTTGTAGGTTGTAATGTTCAACTTGGAAGTGGGTGAGGCGCCACATAAACCCTCAGGCAAGGAAGAAGAGGTAGACCACAACAAATTAGAAGACATGATCAAAGAGTTAGCTTCAACATTAAAAACTGTCAAGCATGAACAAGAATACATGCAGGGCTGCATTTTAAAATTAAATAAGGCCATGTTGTTTAATACAAAGCTTCAGGAGTTCAAAGTTGTATCTTAAGTGTGATTTTAAATAAAAGTTAACGATGACCATCGTCAAAAATAAACGTAGATGAAATAAAAGTACTTAGTAATATGCGTAAATGTAATTTAATTCTGTTGTAACTTCAAGTTCATCTCTATGCAGATCGATTATGTTAAGAGTGTTTAACTTTTAAAAAAACACCGTAGCAACAGATCACCTAGATAACAATTGTTTAAATTAACAATTGCTTTTTTCTAAAATCAAAAGCGTCTAGGGAAGATTTTGGCGTGGATATCCAAAACTAAAATGTAATTAAGAAGTTGTCCATAGTTTTTAGGATGCAGTAAAACTTACATCTACCGATTTCTGTTCCTAAATAGATGTTTTATTTATTAGGTAGTGTCTTTATATTTAAGTACCTAGTTAGATTGCATTGTTAATTTATAGTTCACAATAAAAATGCATTATTACACATATCTTAAAATGAGTAAAAATATCATGTTAACTCGATTCTTATTATAGTGGAATCTTTTTGAATCTTGATCGTAAGTAGGTAAATCTCAAGTGAGAAAAACTTTTGTTATGTAACTATACTGTTCCATATGCTATTAAAATACCTATAACTAGAGTAAGATTAAGTTATGTAATGCGTAGTTTTTTTGTATAGGTATGGTAAAAAAATATGTATTTTTAATGTGAAATAAAACTTTGGTGGCTGGTGGATTTTGTTGTTGTATCTCATAAACTATTATTGTTACATATGATGTTTACTTTCAATTGAACCCTGATTATTTGGAAAAAGTATTTTTTTTTAAATAGATACCAATATATAGTTTTTTTTGAGATAATCAATGTTTTATTAATGCTCTTCTATGAATGGGCCAACACTTTTAGATCTTTCGAAGTGAATATTTGTAAAATTGTTAAATTTACAAAATGTAAGCGTAAATAATACAATTATCCTGGCATAGACTGTTACAAAATTTATGGAAATTAACAATTTAGATTTTAATAACATCACCTATAGTATTCACAGAGAATCCTTGGCAATAAACTGCTTAATGTAAGTCGATGGGCGAGTTTAACGGTTGTATAAAGGCTTTGAAACTACGAGACATTTAAGAGGTAAAAAAAGACGTAATACAAACATAATTAATTTATTTAGAAACAAATTCCTGCTCTGCTCACAATAATTCACGCCACACTTCAGATTCAGAAGTTCCTCGCCCTTCCCTGTGGCTCTATACTATAGCGACGTCTGCCACCTTATTTAATAATATACAGTCCTACATAGCGTGTGCTGTACTAAAACAAACTTTGCAAAAATTAAATAAATTGAATTGTCCCATGTCATGTTTATACAGATGTCTTGTGATTATTCAAAATACATACAATAACAGAAGAAATGACAAGCATTTAAGTATACAACAGGGCGAAGGGAAATTCATGACATTATTCTTAACTGGTTGTACTTAAATCATAATTCATCATTAAATCTCAATGAAAAATTGATGGTAAAATTTTACATAAATAAATATAATTAAGGACAGATGGTGTATTCTATCAGTAAAATATCATTGCTAAAAATTCAACCAGTCTTTTTTATGCAACATGATGTAAAAACCACACTGTTATTTTGATATATAGAAACAACCAGCTAAACAACCCGCTTACTTCAAAGAATCTCTTGAGTTAGTAGACCTGCCCCAAAATCATGAGCAACAGCACTGAAGCCTCAAAGATGGACACATGACGGACACGCGAGTTTGTGCTCTCATTTATGCACGATGATTACGGCACGAACCTGGAAATATAAAATGAGTTTGCCATATTTTTTAAAAATAAGGTTGTGGCAATGGTCATCTTTTTCTTACAGGGAGTAGGAGGGATCTTGATAGTTCTTACTTAAATTTTTAAATGTTAATAAAGGAAGACAACATTCTATTTTCCTCTAAAAGGTGAGAATGTGTAGAGCGGTCCATGGACAATAATTGTCGTGATAAAGATAATTATTAATAAATCTGTCATAATACAGTAATTGTACTAGCTAACATGAAGCATCTGTCAAAAGAACCTACATAAAAGACTGCAAATAAACCTACTACCTAGTAAACAATATGTAATTTTTAGGATCATGGCTAATTTTGTCAGATTTATGAGAAAAATAATTGTTTAGATGATAAAAAATCAACAAATATCCTTATAATATTTGATTTTAAGCTTTCACCCTTACCTGTCAGTTTTAAGACGACAATGCCTTGTCTTTAGCAACAAAAATTGTTACATATGAGGAAGCTAAGGACAATTTGAGTTCTAGAACTGTTAGTTTAGGTCGTACTTACAGCATAATTACCATCAATTTATTTTAATATAGGAAATAGTAAAAGAATCAAAGTTACTTATGTAAAATATATAACATGTTTGCTACCCA
>PQWD01000233.1:41913-75929 GCA_019425675.1 Leucinodes orbonalis
GCCAAAACATGGGATTAAAAGGTTACCATGTACTCGTAATAAATTTGTTTACAACAAATTTGTTTACAAAAAATTCTGTTATAAATTAATTGTGAATAAAGAAATAAATAAAGACTGTGTCTTAATAATCTGTCATTTTACTAGCTACTGTGCCCTCACCAAGAAACGCAGAGGTGCGTAGCACTCCTAAAACTCCTTATTTCATGGCAATATTGCCCTGCGAAAGTGAAACCCACCTTAAGTAAAACCGGCTTCAATAGATCTCTCTCCCCCATAGACACCCCGGCCGTACATACAAGTACGTCATGATGACGCAACGCCTCGGCGATACTCGCGACTAGCATCTCCGGGGTGTCACGAACGATGCCGCAATCTGTACTCGCGTATCCATGCTCCCTGATACATAAAACGATCAAACTAATTATAAAGGCATTAGAATATCGCCAAACTGTCTAAGATAATATATAAAAATTCACCCAGCGGCAAAACTCACCCATCGTTTCGGTTGGGCAGAATTTTCATTCAGTTTCACTTGTCATAATGACATAATAGTGTGCTTGTCCTTTATTAATTTTGTACCCTTTCAAAGACGTGTTAAGGTCGACATTGAATTAAATCATTTTATATTATAAATAACTTTATGTTATAAATATAACAATAACTACGTATGTGCAGTGCGGCACGGAGATTTTTTTGTTGACATATGTTCGTGATTGTGCATCTAGTTAGTCACCTGTATTGTTCCCTAGGGTTTCGTGAGAGAAGATTAAGAAATGTTATTGCCCCAAAGTAGGATATTACAGTATTTATATTGGTTTTATATTTAATAGTTATAAATATTAGTTTTAACTATAATTTTGTATCCGTATTTTTTTATACATCATGTATAAAAATATTTATAAACAAAATTAAAACTTGTTTTAAAGTACCTAAGAAGAGTCTGAGCATGATTCTATTAGAATCCTTATGTGCGCTGGACGTAGCTTTAATTCGGATGGCTCCTGAAGCTCGTTACCAGTAGACATCAGCGCCACTATAGTAAAAGTATTAAAATGCATAACTATACACTCATTTATTCTAGACATTGCCTAAATCGTTAATCGATCTTTTTTAAATTCTAGTGATGAATATATCCAACAACAATAATTAAAAGATAACAATCAAGATGCTAGATAAGGGTTTCTCTTGAAGAGCCATACTCTACAATGACTAGCCTGTGCCTATTTACATGTGCCTACTCATAACTACGTTAGCTAATACAATACCTAAACTATGACTGACCTTAGGATTAGCTCGCACCGTGACATTCTGGTAGCCCGCACAGCCAACATCAATATGAGCTGCGTCCAGCACATCACCTGGAGATCATGTTAAGGCACATATGCATTTAAAATATTGATACCATTTGGAAGTAGCTTAAAATCTTTGTGAAATAAATTTGCAATATGTGCTATGATCCCAGTTGTAGCCACTTACATAATTATAACCTATAAGCAGACAGTCTGAAGATGTTGCTTCTGTTCTGGGAATAGTAGCAACATCTTGAGTCTATCTATTTTGTTGCTTACATCTATCATAAAAAGAAATGTACCTAACTAATTAACGAGATGATTAAAATAAAGTATAAATAAACAAAGCAAAATATTTTTTTATGTTAGCAGTTAAACAAATAGGTCCCTAGATTCATAATAATTTAGATGTTCCAGTCAAAACTCTTAACCAGTCAAAAGTACTTTTGACTAGGAAAATCAGTCAAAGGTACTTTAAATCAGCTCCACTGGGCAAAAGTAATTTTAACAGGTTCAGAATTTTGGCTGCAACATAGATATTACGTAGATCTACAGAAGACCATAATATAATGTCGCATCTGAGTAGATTATTATCCCTCAATACATTAACTGTCACCTTTATAAAGTCCAAGCTATTGCTCCATTACACGTAGTTTATATTTTTTGGCTGAAGGATAAAATAATAGTGACTCAGTTAAAATTAAAACATTAACATTACTAACTATAATGTGACGTTTGCTTAAATGCTTACCTTTTACATAATAAATAATAAATTTCGTTTATATAAATTTAAGTATAATATTGTAGTAGTTTTTTTTAATAATCAAACTTAAACTCTAAAATTTCTGCATTCAATAAGTCTACAAAACACTTTTTAACTGTCCGAGTTAAAAACTACTTTGGAGAGTACACTTTAAACGAAATATTCTGTAATTAAAAATTTTCTGTTATTCAAAATTTTCAGTCCTATAATAAAAATAACTGGTACAGCAGTGGGTTACCTTTCTTAACCAACACTGTGCCCATGGGCACGTCGGAGCCGATGTGGCGCACCTCCTGCTGTGGCTTGGGTACTACCATAATCTCCACCTCGAGCTCTGATTCACCATTTTCAGTGGCCGATACTAGCTTTGTGTCTTCCACCTATCAAAATACGCATAACATAGTGATTATAGCACTAGAACGGTGGCATAAAATGCATTCTACTTAATGCTATAATTTTATAGTTAAAAATTAATATTAAAATTTGGTTGTATTATCTGTGCCATGGCTAAACTTTTTTTGACAAGATAATTGTTTTTTCTGTCTAATATACCCAAAGAATCAAACAAGGACAGAACACTTTTTTTTGAACTGACTACTGCTGTTGGCCGCAGATGGCCTTTACAGCTTCACCGGGCAAGTGGCGAGCGCAGATGGCTCTCAGCCTTAAAATCAGAACACTAAGTAGCCCTTCATATAGCCTCTACATTCCCTTCAGTCAACTTTTATTGATATAAAACCAATTTGGTGTAATGTTGTATAAGTCAGCTCATACAGAAAAGGTGATCACCCTGCAGTAAGGCATTGGTTGCTTGTTTTGGTTATTTTTTTTTAGGTTTGTTCTTTACTATGTAAAAAAAAAGTAAGTGGCAGCTGTCGGCTACGAGTATCAAACACCTACTTAGATAAACAATAAACTAACTAGATGCAACTATACCTACCAGTCAACCTTTCGCAGTCCACTGCTGGACATAGGTCTCCCCAAACTACATGCACAATCACGAATAAATATCAACCAAAAAATTTCCGAGCCCCTTGACACATACATTCTTACGTGGTAGACATTCCACACATCCGCACAGCCCGCTTTGGTGCCTCGTTCCTAATGCGCACCGCAAAGGAATGGAATTCTTTGCCTCCTTATGTGTTCCCCGATCATTACAACCTGGCCGTCTTCAAGACAAGTGAATAGGCTGTTTCTAGGCAGGCATGATCCATCTTCGGCCACATCATCACTTACCATCAGGTGAGATGGCGGTCAAATGTCTGCCTATAAAGGATAAAAAAAATAAAAAAAAATTGACTTATTGTTATATCTATGACATAAAATTATCCATTAAAATTTTGACCTTTAGACGTCATTAAAAGGGTAAAAAATCAATAGCATGAGCATCCTACTGTCTGTATGCAAGGGCGGAACCAGATTAGGCGCCAGGAGGGGGTCACATAGTAGTAGTCAAGTTAAGAACTTATAAGGTATTTTGTTGATGTATGTTAGTATAGTACTTAAAAATAGCTCAGAGGGGGGGCAGGGGGTCATGACCCCCATGACCCTCCCCTTGAATCCGCCGTTTGTCTGTACGACATGTAGCGAGCGACGTGATCATGAATAAAAATTATTCCCATCTGACTCGATGGCCGAAATTTTGCCGCGGACACTCTTTGGGTGAAATTGGGTATTTGACACCACTAATCGTTGACGCACTTTTTATGAACTGTCAAAAAGGAACGTTTCCATATATTTTGTATGAGATTATTGAAACGTGACGTCATTGCACACTAACATCAATTGACCTAATATTCATTGGTTTCAGTGTATTTAAAAATACAATATTGCAAATAAACAAAAGTGATCAATGAAACGACATGTAAAATAAAGTGCACTTTTATGAAAATAAGGTTTGGTATTTTATTGCAAATGGTGGAGAATACCGAATTGTGCATTTAGTTAGTTTATTGTCTAAGTACGCTTATGATTTTTTCCATTTTTAGAACTGCTGGAAGAGATTACATTTGGAATAAGCAGTGCCTTTGTACTTTTATGTTTTAAGATATTTATTTCTCAAAAGATTACAGTAATCACTTACAGAGAAAATACAAATTATCTTCATGCAATATATTTTATTGCATGAAGATAATTTGTATTTGTATTTTCGTACACAAGACGCGAGCACAAAAACTACCCGCCAATCGTAATTACTAGGTATTATCACTGTTACGTTGGACTATACTCAGCGGCAGAACGAGTTAGGTCGCACCAAGGCTGCCGATACATTTTTTCAATTGATATTGTTGATTGACTATGATTATGTGTGCATAAATAATAAATAAATGATCAGTCTAGCCAAACAACCAAGGCTCACAACTTAAGTACCTGCACAACAGTCGCCAGCTGGTAATGCGGCTCCGGTGTTGATACGCGCGCACTCCCCCGGCAGTAAAGGCCGCGTCGGAGCCTCGCCCGCGGTCAGAGCTGAACGCACGCGACGCACACCAGCACCATCGCTGCTTATGCACGCGTATCCTGTAATATGCGCATAATAATTTGTAATTGTGCGACAAATAAACATTTATTTCTTTATTACCTATCTATCCTATATCCTCCCCATAGATATGCTGTGTGAGAAGGCTGGTGTCCAGCAGTGAGCTGTTATAGGCTGATGATAACCTAAACCCCTAAAATAAATAAATAGGAATGAATACCAGTATTTATTACAAATAGTACTTTTACTGATACTCGTGGCACTAGTTCTAAGTATTATTTGTTTCCAATTGTAATTTTAAGAAATTAACATATATAATGATGAAAATAAACATGACAATGTACGAGTAATTCCTTAAATATTATTGTTTATGTAAGTACCAGCTTATCATGTCCACTGCAGGGCAAAGGCCTTCCAATGCAGGATGGCTTATAGGAAGATCAGGCCATAAGTTACCACAGGCCAAATATGGATTAGTATTAATCCATATAACTTAAAAATGCTCATAATTAAAACTATTTTAAATAATTGATTGAATAAAAATGTGAAAAAATCCAACAATTCATTATAACCATCTAGTGAACTACAAATATCTGACATTGGGCATAATTTGTGTTCACATCTGAGTCAACATTATGTGTAAGCTACATACTATTAGATACATATTATACATACTTGATAGAGGTCAACCGTAACACGCAACTGTGCTACTTATGCCAATTACTGTAATTTGGTATCATTTTTATACCTATAATTCTGTAACTAATTTAAAGTAAAGTTATCATCATTATAATAGCAGCTTATAAGCCTACTGCTTGATGAGGTCTCCCTCAGTGGTAGAGAATTGGTTCATACCAACAGGTTGGGTCCAAAAATGTAAAAAGTTGCCTAAAATATATAAACTGAAGATATCTCCTTAAATTATGCATAACTTGGCACTATGGAAAAATATGTTCTTACCATCTTTAACTGAAGCATCAAAAGGTGGCATAGGCTCCATTGCAGATAATGGTTGTGCCACCACTCTTCCCACTGCATCTTCTAGTGATACAATTTCAAAATGTTCAGGCCACTGCTTCATAACATCATCAAGTATCTTCCATGCTTCAGACATTTCCACCATAGGATAGGGTGACTCTCTTGGCCTGAATGCCACCTTTGTGACATCTACATTACTGTGATGTGGACACACACCAAACTGAATTGAGTCATGGATAGTTCTGACCTCACTCTTGTCATTTTGAAGCAAAGCAATAGCATGCGACAGTACCGGTTTAATCATTCAAAACACTCTAAAACGGCTTTTTTACTTCCCGGAAAGTTGATTATCAGAGTTTTGTCCCTTATGCCAGCTACAGATCGTGAAAGCATCGCCATTGGTGTTTTCTTAAGACTCTCAGTTGTGATTGCAGTTATTATGGCTGGTACTTCCTTTTGAATAATTGCTTTTGTAGCCTCTGGGGTAACATCTCTGTGGGCTAGACCTGTGCCTCCAGTAGTCAGAACAGTTCTATATTGGATTCACAGTAATCTTTGAGCTCGTTCTATTAACTCCTTCTCATCGGGTATGATGAGAGTGTGTATATTGGCTTCAGGGAACAATTGCCTGGCTAAGTCAGCCAGTGCAGGCCCTGATGTGTCTTTAGAGTGATCTCTAAAACACGTATCACTTACAGTGATAATAGCAACTGCTTTCACCATATTTTAATATTGTTGTACACTAAAATGTAAAGAAATGGTTTACTAACATAGAATTTTTATTACGAAATTAATATTGTATTGGCAATAAAAAATTCTAATTGAAACTTATAAATAAATATTAACATATTAATAAACAAAAACAATATATCAATATTATCACCCATAGTTTTAATTAAGAACAAAATACGTAACAAAGTAAAAATATGTGCACCAAAATAGTTTCGGCACGGTACTTACGCACGTATTTTTGCTTCACTTGCCACTGGCTTATGTATTGTCTTGAAACTACTTCTTTTGACGCTCTTAGGTCTCTATTACATCACAATATGATAAGAAGTTTCGTATAAAATAATTAAGAATTGATAAGCAAAACACGGTAAGGAGTAAATATTTTTTATACTTGTTTTATACGTCACATCAAACGTCAAAGTTATTTGACAGATCGTCGTCTGTTCAACAAACAGCCAACATAAAAAAAATATCATAATGCGGCCGCAAAATCTAAAGAGGGTAGATAATTAAAAGATCAAATCTTAGATAGGGGAAAATCAGCTTTACTCGGTATTTCATTTACATGAAACAAGTACATTTTATTAAAATACTTTTATTGGCTTAAATAGCTTGACGATTAACATAAATCATTAAAATTATTTTTAGAATAAACATAGTTATACAGTATTAAAAACATGCGAAACAATATTAGGTATTACGGTATTTATATTCAATTTAGGGAAACACAGTAATAATTATGAGTATTGTAATTTTAGGATTGTTTTGTAAGTTGTCTATCGTCATTAGTTCAAATTAACAAGAATCCAATTCTAGCCATTTTATGTAAGCAAACTGACTACTACTGGTACTACTTNCTGCAATAGCCTCTAAAGCGCAGATGACTCGCAGCCTTACATAGCAGTAGCGTTTACGATAGCTCCCACAAATTGATAACAGTTATAATCACACAATTCTTTCACACATTCATAATGAAAATATAAAAAATAATAATCACATAATTTAACTATTTGCACAGAATTTTACAGCATGAAGCTACTTTGAACACTCACTTTGAAGTTAACACTCAATAAGCTAGGATATCTCACCAAGAGATTTTACTTAATGGAAAACTTCTTTTAAATTACATATGACTGACACAAAAAATCGGCCGTACAGACATAAACACTATAAATAATTAAACATAAAAAATATATATATCAATATCATTCTTATATTACCCTACAATTACATGATCATTCATACTATGAAAAACAGATACATAGAATGCTAGTGCAATGATTAATCTCAAAGCCATTATAAAACACACTGTGGTAAAGCGTAATTTCAAAATCTAAACATGATTAATGTATGAAATGTAAAAAACTTCACATTCCAACAAATAAATACCCGAGATAGAGGTACACAAATAATATGAAGGCTCAAACCCAAGATTAAAAAGGCCCGTATTCTAGAACGAGACTCAACGTTGATCTTAAATTGGGTTAGCGCTATATGTGATAAACAGTGGTATCCCTTTCTAAGTCTAATTATTTAAAGATCAATGCTTGAGTCTCGTTCTAGAATACGAGCTAACGTATTCTAGAACGACTTAGGTCTTGAAATTATTTTACAAGCACCTTATAAAAGTATTTTAACTTCTCCAAAAAAATTCAAAAGTATTTTAAATGGTCTTAAAATTTAAAAGTGTTTTAAATTTTAACTCTCACCTCCCAGTGACTAGATATTTAACAAATTACAATAATTAAAGAATTACGTTTTTTTTTCTCCGGTTTTGAAACAGACAGTGAGAGAAAGAGAAGAGGAAGTGTGTTAATTAGGTTTACTTAATCGACTATGTACTATTATAGCACGTTTTTGTACTTTTCTAACAACCGGGCGAGCTCTTCTTCGGGTACGGACACTTGCTTGCATTCATCGATGAGCTTGGACAAAGGCCCGTAGCGGCGGAGGGCGACCGAGTCCCCGACCACGACCAACTTATGCTTGGCACGGGTGACGCTCACGGCCAAACGTCTTTGATCGTTCAACACTTCACCTTCCTATGAAACAAACAACTTATATTATACGCACTGCCAAAGAATACTGCGAAAGAATTAAGACCAAATATGCTTAACTCTAAGCGTTTAAGATACGAGCGAATAAGTTTTACTGGATACGCTCAGTCTCTTCCCTTCACTCCCTTCCATAACCAGTTTGGGCCCTTATTTTTCACTCCGGTAGACTGTGTAACTATGAGCCCATTATAATTTTAAAAATACACTTAATGTAAAAAATACAAGTTAAGAAATGTGGGTTGGTTACTCACAATTAAATTACCATCAATAAAGAAATCCAAAAATACTAGTAATTTGCATTTTATGGAGATTGGTTTTTGCAACGGCATCTATAGGTACTAAGCCTACCTAGGAACCTGCGCACTCCAGATCGGAAGACTGTTGTCCACACCAATGAGCCATCGACGCTCTACTTAAGAGCGGATAATCCAAAAATCACAAAAAAGGCTGTTACTGTTTTAACGATAGAACGAAAAATACTTGTATAATGTAATTGAAATATACATCAATATTATGACCATGAAAGCCATTACAGCTACACGGCTTTTTTTTAAAATTATTAGTAGTTTCTGAAATATTTAGCTCAAAACTATGACGGAAACGTAAAAAAGGCATGTCGGCGTTTAACAAAATGACGACGTTTAACAACCTTAAACAGTTGAAAAAAATATTTACTAGTTTAAGAAAGGTTTGCACTACAATGTCTCCAAGCCACATTTTTTATTTATCTTTTTATTTATTTTTTACGATTTTTTGAAATTGCGCCTATTTTGCTCCATACATTTTTACTATGGGCGCGCGGACTAAGATTATTCACGGCGCAAGGGCTCCAAACTTCAGTCGCTCAGCAGAGCTCTGAGAGAGAGAGGTCACGTCCGTTTGCGGAGCGACACGCCTTTGTGTCCATACGTTGAAACACAAAGCAAAAAGTATAAGTATTTTTTTAAACAAATTGAGTTTTGGTGTTTCTTATGTTTAAAACCAAACTAATTCCAAATAACTTTTTTGTTTTAGTGACGCTGTTAAGCATTTGTGTTTTAACCCACAGAAAATCGGGAATTGAGTTAGTCAGTAAATCATAAGGTTAACGATAGCGCAATTAATTTTATTTAATAAAATACACTTAATATTGTACAGTACAAATATTGTTTTTGCAGATTTCCGAAATTAATTACATTATTAATTGCAAATTCGAATGACACTATAACAAAAAGCGATATATGTTGTTGTACTGTTCCTTGGTCTACTGGAAAGTCGGAGATGGTGGATTGGACTCCCACATGGGAAACATAAATTATCGTTTCCTTCAATTTGAACACTTGAAAGAATAACTTTAAAATACTGTAGTTTATGATTTCCTACATCAGACTCTATAAAAGTGTACATTGACTTCCTAAATCAGTATAAGGAATGATTGAGTTGAGTACCATAAACCATATTATGTTCCTCAGCGTAACAGCGTATATTGAAATTTCATATCTTTACATCTCTCAATTCAATACGTAAGAAATGGACCATTCATAAAATTAAGAGATACACTTTTTGTCATACAATATTTTTCCAGAAAAATCCTAGATTTGTTCAAGCTAAATATTTAAGGTATTTAATCGCCTAAAAAATATTACAAATATTTCGGCCCTTAGTTCTTATAGAAAAAATATTTGCATGATGTACATAAAAACTGCTTTTAATGAAAATTCACAGATTGTAGGCAAAAATAAATAAAGATTTGCGACATTTTAAGATTTCATTGAACTGAACAAGTATTCCATAACAAAACACCAAAGCCATCGGACTGGAACCGATCATACTAATCCCATTTAGCCAGTTGAAGAACTGGCTGAGGGGCCACTATAAACATTAGCTTCGGAATGGTGGACACCAGGATGCAGGTAATCCAAGGAGGCCATACGATCCTCAGACAGGAAACTGTCCAGGCGTCTTTTGTGCATGGACAGATATAGTCTGACACTAGTGTCAGGAACCATCACTGCACAGTGCTCATTAAACAAGCATTTCTACACATTAGGTATAACATACAGGATAACAGTCCTCTGTACAGAAGATGCATGGAGGAAGAGGAAACGCTGTTGCATGTGCTCCATAAGTACTAAGGCGTAGCCAAAATCCGCAAGGAAACAATCGGTTCACCGGTAATACTTGTGGACGTCCTGAAAAGACCGGGAAGATTGATCTGCTTCTGGAGTGAGATGGGCTGGTTGGAGTGTCCAACAGGCCTCTATGACTCACGCACAATGGTCCACTTTAAGGACTAAGTAAGGAAACCAACCCCGATAAAATAGAACATCCCGGATGTTGACGTTCGGAGATTGCGGCACTGAAGGAACTTTGAAATAATAAACAAATACATAAATAAATATCCACTGACATTCACTCAGCGCCATCTAGCCCCGAGTTAAGCGTGAAGCCTTTAGTATGGGTACTAAACAACGGTAGGTATGACCGTTATATACAATTATTTTTTTTGTTAATACTTACATATTCGATTGGGAGGGCGACGTTCTTATGGCGAAGAAAAACAACGTGAGGAAACCTGCACACGCCTGCGAAGAGATTCAAGGATTGTGCGTGAAGTCGGCCGATCCGCACTGAGCCCGCGTGGACGATTTACGCCTATATTACCTATACGGGTAGGCTCGTGCCCCTCGATGGGAACGTTTAATGGGCTGAGGATGATGTTGATGACATACATATTGTACATAGAAAACACCAAGACCAACATAAACACACAATATGTTGATGCACACAAATGTTTGTACTGACCGTAACATGTCTGTTTGTAAGGGTCTGGGTGTTTTCTATGTATAATATGTAAGTATTTACAAAAAAAATGTATATAAGTATATTTAATCGTTGTTTAGTACCCATAATACAGGCTTCACGCTTAACTTGGGGCTGGATGGCGCTGTGTAAATGTCAGTGGATATTTATTTATATGAGCCGATAAAATAGGGGATGAAACTTTGTCTTTTTGAATCGATCGGGCTAAGACTTTGCATGCACAAATACTGATATAGATATCGCCTGAGAAGTGATATTTATACAATCCACCCCAAAGGGGATAAAATAGGTGATGAAAGTTTGTAGAAATCTTAAATTTTCGACTTATTGAACTGAAATGTAAGATAAAAGCAACTATGATAAAGGCGTTCGCTTGAATAGGATTTTGAGAAATTTAACACCCAATAGGGATTAAATAAGGGATGATGGAGGAAGAGATTGTCTTAGTTTGAACCTGCCCGTACTCAATGAATAAAATAAAATAAAATAAATAAACCATACAAAACGTAATTACTAAATTTCATACCTTAAATTAATTATGACCACGAAAGTAAATTTATTTAAGATACCTAGCTTTTCGATGCAACCTGCCCACCGCAAAGCCAGGCTGTATGTGTGCGTCACTCACACAGGTCGCCAGCCGTTCGAAATACCTAATTTGCAGTCGCGTCAAACGGATTATGCCCTCTTAATACCAAAAAGAAATCCGAATTTGAAGTATCGTCTACCTTGACTTGTGTGTGCCGATCCCCGCCTGGTGCACGAGAACACAATAGCAGGGCGGTCCCGCCCCTGGAACTGGTCCACAGTGCTGGCGCTAAGTCCGGCGCGACGGAGTAGCCACACCTGTTCACGGTACGGCGCCAACACTCCTATGTCGTTCGCACTTACACCTCCCTATTTACAAATTTTGATTAGGTTCTATATGATGGTACATATGCCAACGACACCATTTTTAAATTTTTTGTCCATATGTCTGTTTATTCCGGGTAATTTCTGAAACAGTTGGACGGAGTTGGCCGGATTTTTTTAGGCAGGTACCTAACTATGTACTAAGGAATAATAAAGGCTACTTTTATTTTAGGAAATACTTTTTATTGTAGAAAAATAATGTAATGGTGTACCGCGGGTTGCTTGAGCTGCGCGCTTTTAGGTTATGTTTTACTGCGGGAGAATATAACCATGCGAATTTGCATGCGACTTCGTCCGCGTGGAATAATTACTTTGGCCTAACGCTCTCTTTAACCCGCTACTTCATTTATATCGGTGAGTTAAAACTGCAATATCTCATAAGATATTCATTTAAGTTGAATGATGAAAAGGGCAATGTTGTTTAAAATGAAATACTTGTGATTAGTAAAGTATTTATTTGGATAAGGATTATTATCAAATTTATGAAAACACCTTCGCAAATGATGCATTATTTTAGTTTTTTTTTGCAATATATATATATATATATATTGGGAGCTAACATTAAAAGATAGACATATTTTATGCTGTCGCGGACGGATTTATGTAGATCTTTAAGAGGGGGAACAATACTCTCATACATAAGATTAGCGCGTTTAAACAAACATACAAACAAACAAACTCTTTAGCTTTACAATATTAGTATAGATAACGCGGGCATTGGAGCGGAAAACAGCTAGTAAGGTAAATAAAATGCCACTTTTAAAATTTTAATTTCTACCATACAATCCATTGCTAGTTTCGGAAGCGCACCAAACCTTTATTATACTCTGGTCCAGTGTTGGCAGAAGGCCTAAAAATCATTCCTTATTCAACAGGACCCATACACCTAAATAGCGTTAGAACATAACCTTTACTATTAATACGTACACGTATGAAGGCGTCATTCAAGGCGAGGACGACACAGGCTTCCTCCCGGTTGGAGCAACCCCTTGAGTCTTCAGATTTAGCCCGCACGTCCACAAACACGGCGGCATGCTCAGTCCTTGGACTACAAGCCACGGACAGCCATGAAGAGGCCGACACTAGGTCGGAGATTTTCTGGTGAGAAATATTAAATACACTTTCAAAGGTACTAAGGGCTGGCTTAGCGGTTAGCACGTTGGGTTCCATTCAAGCAATTATCGCAATGCTTGGTGACCTCCATGCTTCGGAAATCACTTTAAACTATTGATGCCTGCTCCCATCTAAGGATCCGCATCAGAACCGCGTGTTGTTAGGATTCGGCCTGATTTACTAATGGAGAGAAAGTCAACGCAGTGGGACGTTAATTGATCAAAGCTACATGTCATGTAAATTAAACATTTAAAAAAAACATTAAACATTTATTTTTGGGCATGGACTGAATATACTTTTTCGTTCTGTCAAAACAACTTATTTCCATACATTTTACAGATATCAACTTTTTGTATTTTAAAATGAAAGGAAAAAATTAAATTTGTGAATAATCAGTTTGGAGTATTGAGATGTAGCTAATCAATTTCGTAATTATCGCAATGTTTATTTTTAACCCATTGAACGCCGGGAATCCATACAATAGAAAATCAATTACGTCTTGCGCCGTAAGGCGTAAGTGACGGTCAAAGGATAACTCTGTAAATATCAAATTACCTGCATGTCTATACATAGCTAGCATCAGCGACGCTGTCATCAGCGCACTTGACTGTTCGTTGTAAGCGATGGTATTAGCGAGCGAAGCCAGGGCGCGTTCATACGTACTGCAGCCGCAAAGTCCACGTCGCTTCTGACTCCATCAGCCGGTGGAACAGGCTGTCCTCCATGCCTAGACGTCTGAAAAACAGAAAAAATGGATCATTACGATCAATTAAGACAGATCAGTAGCAATCGTCATAAAACAAACACGTCACGCTTACTCAACTCGACATAAACGCGACTCGCCATTTTAGCAACTGGTCATTTTCGCAAAACGAACCTAAAACAATAGTGTGTTTAATTTAAAAAAAAACGTAATTGTAGTGTATTGAGGAATTTTAAAAACCAGGAAAAAAGACCGTGCTGTGTGTGTTGTGTGTATGTGTACGTGTGTGTGTGCGTGTGCGTGGATGTATTTGTGTGTGTACGTGTGTGTGTACATGTGTGCGTGTGTGTCTAGACTGAGATCCATCTGCGCTCGCCACTTGTGAAGCTGTGAAGGGCATCCGCGGTCAACAGCGAATAACATTAGGAAAAAAAGTGTGTGTGTGTGCATGTGTGTATTCGCAGATAGGGATGCGATGCGGTACTTCAGCCGCAGAGTCCACGTCGCTTCCGACTCCATCAGCCGGTGGAGCAGGATCCCCTCCATGCCTAGCCGTCTGGGTATTGGGTATAATATGTATTAAAATAGCAACACAAATGCTGGATTAAAAAGTCAACTAAACAAGTCTTTATGCATTTAGAAATTTCCAGTACCAGGAACAACATGACGGTGCTGTTTGTGTGTGTTAAGTGCGTGCGTGCATGAGTGTGTCTGTGGCCAGGAAAGCGTTCACACAGTACTGCAGCACAGAGTCCGCGTCGCTTCTAAATAATTAACAAGCTAGTGTTAGAGTACCCAAAAAGTCTAACTACATCTGACATGGTTCTAAGGTAATTTTTGTCGTGTTCTATCTTTCATTATTTCATATGGATATATGATTAACTGTTATTTTATAGCACATTATTATATATGTGCACATACGCTATGTGTATACGCTTTACATGGTATTTATACTCACATGGCATGACTTGCGTGGAAAAAAAAAAAACATATTAAATTCTAATCATATGTAGTTTAAATATATGCAAAATTTATATACTTATGGAGTTATTATATTACTGGTGGAAAGATAGGAGCGTTTGACCGGAATGGGGAAATAACTATATCCAATAAAGATCTGCGTCAGGTGGAAGAGAGACAGAAAGTTAGAAATAGTACAAATAAGAGATATAAATGCTTACCTGGCCGCTTTACTCTTCACTACCGGAGGTAACTGCTCAGGATCTCCTACTAAGACGAACGTTTCGCAGCAAACAGTGGTCTCAAAACAGTGCATTGAGGAACCTGCACAATAAAGCCAATTTCACAGGATGAAAACATGAAAGATTCTGTTATGAATAATTATGATTTCTGTCTACGTGTTGAATCCATGTCAGCTCCATCACTAGATAATAGTCGCCACATATAAATTTACTCGTAAATAGCAAAACACTATATTTCACATACTGGGTTTGAAGAAACTAGACACAATAAAAAAAAAATTTTGGTTACATAGTATTAAAAAAAACCTTGTTTTGTTTGTATGTATACTTGACGACCCATTTGGCCTAATGGTTGAGACGTCACTACTACCCCTAGGGTTCCGGTTTCGATCCCCGGGCTGTACAAACATTTGTTTGCATAAACATGTCTGTTCGTATTGGTCTGGGTGTTCCTATGTATTATATGTATGTGTTTACAAAAAAAGCATATATGTAACTATATTTATCCGTTGTTTAGAACACATACTACGGCCTTCACGTCTAACGGTGGGCTAAATGGCGCTGTGTAAATGTCAGTGGATATTTCATTTATGTACGATACAAACATACCTGTGTTGCTTCATCTACGATACATATATCGAACGTAGTCCGAGCTAGCATTGGGTGCGAAGCTCCCAAACAAGTCACACCGACGACCTCCTGTTAACGTAAAAATATTACGTTTATAAAATTACAGCCTTCTAAATTAACCATACCATTGCCATATATCCTATGAAATGAACGCACTTTAACCTCTCACCAACCCTATTTGACCCTCCTTAAGCTAAGAAAAAGGAATTACATGAGAAAATCACTTAAGCCAATCCAAAAACCAACCAAAATGGCTTAAGTATCCATGTGGAAAAAAGGAGCTCTACCATGTCTTGACAATAATTATAATTACCATAGAATCGTATAAGGCCTGCAGTTCTTCAGGTGTGATGCATCCTGCCGTAAGTTTATCTTCGCAGCGGTCAGTCACGGCGGCCGCCACACGCGCCATGGGCCCCAGTCGCATTATACGAATGCTTTCTGGTAATCTGTAACATTAAAATCAATTAAGTAATGATAAGAGCGTCGGTGGCTCAATTGTATGGACTGCCTAAGCTTATAACCCCCACGTACCAATGTTTTTTCGAAAAATATATGTACGATATCCGACACTCTTACGGCGACGGAAAACATCGTGAGGAAACCTGCGCACGCCTGCGAAGAGATTCAAAGGTTGTGCGTGAATCTCCCAATCCGCACTGGGCCCGCGTGGACATCTAAGGCCTGTAAACCCAATACGGAAAGGCTCGTGCCCCTCGGTGGGGACGTTTAATGAGCTGATGATGATGAAGTAATGATAGCGTACTAGATATATATCTACTATAGGGTTATTAACCTGTATTTTTATTTATTTATTGAATACATTGCCTTACAAACTAACAGAATTGATCCAAAACGTTTATAAGCACAGTTATATTAAGAGAATAATTAGAATGCAAAATAAATATATTGTTAGTAAAGACATGCCACGTCTAAAGCTAAATTAAGCGTATTATATGTCATTACAATTAAATCTACAATGTCAAAATAGATATAAAATTTAAATTACAATTCAAAATGTCAGAAAATATTTAGTTTTACATATTATTACAATATTTGGTGGCTGCATAGTTGACTGCTTTCTGAAGTAGAATACTAAGATGGTCAGTAAATAAATCAATACTACAGTTATGAACGAGCATATCCCCCACGAAGCATAAAGCACGGTTAGTGGGTGCATGGGCGTACGTGGTGCGAACGTTGGGCCGTTGCAGGACGCGGCGGTCGACGCGCGCACAGACGTTTGGGAGCCAGCAATTTTACTTCGCCAAGTATGCCTGGGCTATGCATTTTATTAAGTATAATGGCCATGTAATATAAAAATATAATATCAAGAAAAGATGTCATATGAGGATAATAAAAACGTTAGCTTGGGCTTGTTAACCCATTGAATGCCGGGAAACCAGACATAATAGAAAATCTATTTTAAACGGCGCCTTAAGGCGTCATTGGCGGTCAAAGGGTTAAACAGTAATTAATTTTATATATACATTTCATTTTATTTTTGAATTCAGTCCCATCCCAATCGGCTTACCTAGCAAGTACATTGTCGACGGCGGAGTGCGTATGCGCAGTGACCAGCACTCGCAGCTTCAGGCCCACCGCCATTTGGATGAGCACGCTTATCGTCTGCGTTTTACCTGACAAAGACATATAATATTACATATAACAGTATACATTATTTTTCTATGACTTTCAAGAAAAAACGTGTACCACGTTTGCAACGCCCAGAATATTCTTTACGTCTGAAGAATCAGTGACGCACTATCCCAATCGTGGCAGGGAGTGTGGGACTCGAGTCGTATTAGAATCCCTGACCCACTAAATCAGACGAACTATATTCACCGTGAGACCGGGTTATAAGAAACATAGTACGCTCGCGACTCCGTTGGTGATTGAACAATTGCAGTCGGTCATAGTCAACAACCCATCTGGTGCAATGGTTGAGACGTCGGCTATTACACCAAGGGATCCGGGTTCGATCCCCGGTCAGTACAAACATGTGTGTGCATGAATATGTCTGTTTGTATTGGTCTGGTGTTTATTATGTATAATATGTATGTATTTACAATAAAAAGTATGCAAGTATTTATTAATCCGTTGTTTAGTTTCTAAATTACAAGCTAATGCTTAGTATGGGGCTAGATGGCGCTGTGTGAATGTCAGTGGATAATTATAGTTACCAGTGCCTGGCAATCCCCGCAGTAGTGCGTAGTCTTTGGCCGCTAGCGATCGGAGTACGCCCTCTGTTTTCTACATTTAGTCGTCGCAAGAGTCGACTACCGAGACGACCCACTTCACGACCCAACTTAGCCTCGAACTGAGCCGGCTCCTTGTCTATGATGAGCCTGTGCAAAAGTTTATTAGCTCAAATTTGTCATTTATAAAAGAAAAATATAATTTAATATTAATATTACAGTGAAAATATATTACTATTAAATTTTTTCCTACATAAAAGTTATAGAAAAAGTTCTTACCCAATTTACGTAACGATTGGTAATCTAATAGATAGATCTAATAGCCTAAATAAGTTTATGATACATACACAAGAGCAACAACAACATACACTTATACAAATAACGAGTGATCACCTTGTCCGTAGATTTCCTGTACAACACTTTGATTGCTATTTAAAACAAAACTATTTTTTATTTATTTTTCCATACAATCTAAAATCTGTTGTTTTCTATTTTCTTTATACCTAAGCTATTTGATTTTTTTTACAGAATCAAATATTCAAATTAGGTTAAGTTTAAATTGAGGGTTACATTTTGGGAACACTATAATGCTGGGGCCACACTAACGGGAAGTGCCATTAATTATCGCGACAATGGGCGTTAACTTCAGGTGTAACCACCATTTGACAGTTTTAACGTGTTAAAACTTATCGCAATAATTATAGCGTTCATGGGCACTAGACGTTAGTCGTTAGTGTGCCCAGCATAATGGTTAAAATAACGCAAGTTACCTTCGCAGTCTATGCGCCCTCTCGCTATCCTCCATAAGGACACCAAGGTTGGTCAAGTTCTGAACAGTGGTTGCGTACGACTCGTACGTGTCTATATTGAACTTCGTACTCTTGCTTAGGCGGCGGCTTAGATCCCTGTACCAAATAGCAGACGCATATAGTAAAATTGTATAAATTTGTAATTTTACAAAACTCTGTAAAACCAATTATTGAATTGAGTAACTACACAGTTTCTAGCCAGTCTTCTCATTAGATAACAACATTCCGAACCGGAACACTAAATATAATAAAATATATATGTATATATATTATTTGACGATTCAAAAGTATCTTTAAATAATTATTTGAATAAAGCATTTTTGAACTTTTTTTTAATGTTAGAAGTTTTAAAATATTTAAACAAGTCAACACACATAGACCAGCGGTTACGGTCCCGTGAATTAGTATTGTTGGAAGCCATAATCCTGTATCTTGCAGATGACATTTGTAGTATCATAAGAAACTGAGTAGATATAAAATAAATAAATATCCACTGACATTCACACAGCGCCATCTAGCCCCAAGTTAAGCGTGCAGCCTGTATTATGAGTACTAAACAACGGATAAACATACATATATACATTTTTTATTTTTTTGTAAATACATACATATTATAATATGAAAACACCCAGACCAATACAAACAGACATGTTCATGCACACAAATGTTTGTACTGCCCGGGGATCGAAACTGGAACCCTTGGTGTTGCAGTCGACCTCTCAACCGCAACACCAAATGGGTCGTCATAACGTTGTAGTAGATAACGTTGAAAGGTAAATTTTGCCACCCTACGTCTGTCACCTGTAGCGAAGATATTAGGTAAGAGACCTACCTCATGAGTTCACTACTAAATATCACCTGTTTTATTATTTGTTTCATAAAAATAACGATATTTCAACAAACACCTCTCCAGTAGGACATGTAATTCCGTTTCTTTAGCACAAGTGACGACCCCAGCTGCAATCCAAGGCCTCTTGTCTATGCTAACTATTGAAAAATCACCTTCTTGGGGACCTTTCCCTTCAACTCCATTTGACTTGGACTCTGTCGAAAAAATTTTTTTTTTACTTTTAATGTTCATGTAACAGTTAAGTAATAGTTTTTATACACAAAATAATATACCTGCAATTTGTCTTTGGAAAATATGTAAATATCTATCGCCCGATGGTTTGACTGAATCCAAGTGTAGATTGGCAGCGCATGTACCCCGTTTTGATCTGTATTTAAAGAATGGACTTCGTCTTATATATTATAAACACACTTCCTTTCACTATTAATCTCTTACACATAAATAAAATTGGAGTGTCTGTTTGTAATACAGACATAACAATTTTTTTTTCATCATGCATATGGATAAGTATAGGCACGGCATATATGCCAAAATAACAATTTTTCAAGTTTTTGTCTATCTGTCTGTTTCTTCCGGGTAATCTCTGAAACGGCTGGATGGCTTTGAACGTGACTTTTTTTTGGCAGGTAGCTGATGTACTAAGGCAAACATAAGCTACATTTATTTTCGAAAAAACTTTGAATTTTAGAAAATAAAGCATTGTTTTACTGTGCGTCGCGTGTGCTGTGCGCTTTTTAGGTTACGTTTTACTGCGGGAGAAATATAATCTTATAACGAGGTTTATATCGCGAGGAACTGCTAGTTCAACATATGGAGATGGTATTTTCATGCCTGTGGTACAGATAAAAAGTAAACAAATTACTGACCGCTTCTCCGGCGAATCGGTCCACAGGGAATGCAGCGGTGCCGTGTACCGCTGAAAGCGCTCTTCAGCGACCAACAGCGCGGTCCAGCGCTTGAAGTAGCTGACGTGTGTATCAGACACGTGATCTAAGGCCGGGACGCGCAATTTACGTAGCGGATGGTCTTCGGACAGTGCGGGTTCCTCTGTGTGCCTGTATTAACGATACTCGTATTAGTATAAATTCTCAATTCTTTATTGCATACCGTATGAAGTTTAAAGGTGTACATTTTTTAATAACAGTTCACATATGGACCCTGACGGGCACAACGAATAAAAACAAATAAACATACACTGACACTCACACAAGCCCATCTAGCCCCATATTAAGCGCGAAGCGTGTAGTTAGGGTCCTAAACAACTCATAAACATACTTTAACACATTTTTTTGTAAGTACATACATAGTAAACATAGAAACACCTACACCATTACAGAGATGTTCATGCACACAAATGTTTGTACTGCCCGGAGATTGAACCCACCACCACATGGGTCATCGTTTATCCAAACCTCAATAAATAAATATACAAACACACACCGCCATCTAGCCTGAATTTAAATATTATTATACACAGAAAAAATAATTTCAGTATATTAACCCTTTAATTGCCTGGATTCTTCTCTACTAATTGTGTTATTACCAATCAAACACATTTTTAAAACATAAAGACTACTTTTTCGGGATAACATCAGTGTTCTGTCTAATCTATTGGATATTTACGTCTGAAGCGATTAAAGGTTAGAAGTGATGAGCTTACGCACTATATCAACCTCATAAGTAATTCACGATTTACATAATCAATCAGCCAAGAGAGAAAGTTATTTAAAACTAAGACATAAAAACCAAGAAACAGGGTTCTCACCACAGATGCAATGAACAGAGGGTCAGATATGGACACTTTGTGCACACGTTTTCGCGATGAATGGGCTCTGGGAGTCGCTGTTGTAACAGTCTCGACGCATCTTCTATGTCCATTATTTTCTCTGTTGAAATATTAAGATATGATTTTTATATGAAAAGAGTTTTATACTCTTAATTAAATATCCACAGCGAGATCCCGACATAATTTAAGCAATAAGCTGTACTATGGGTAAGTACTCAGTAACGAATATATTAACATAAAAACTCATATTCATATGAATTTTATTCGAACAGACATTTTCATATATTATTATTTGTGTACTGCACGGGATCAAACCGGGTACCAATGGATTCCAAAAAATTCCAGCAATATAAATGCAATGGCCAGTGACAAAAAAATCGTTTAGATTTGTTTGAACATATTTATTCAAAACTTATTTTTCCGTAACTAAGATAACATATTATGTTAAGACAGAGCAGTATTTACTAGTACAAGGCTTTAAATGAGGTTACTGAACATAATTTATATTTTACCAACTGTGTTACCAAAGAATATGCATTCGGGAAAAAAGTGTTGCCAGTATTACCAGGATCAGGGTCTTTTGGCCCGGTAGCGAGGTAGTGCACGAGCTGATTGCGGAGCAGCATTAGGTCCCGACGTTCAGGGTACCCGCAAGACACTTCACGTAGCTCCACGCGATCCCTATTATTGAAAGCATCGTGTATGATACAAAACTGAGGATGTTCATATGAAATTAATTAAATTACAACTAGTATACTGAAACTTAGGCTGTAAACTATAGTCTACAACCTAAGTCAGCTTCAGAAGTTTATGCCGTAATTTGCAAATGAGATGACCAATGAACACAGATAAACTTCCAAAACGATGGGAACCGTTTTCACATAAAATTACATTATAACGGCATGCTAGGTATAAATAAAATATTTCACGAAATAAATAAAAACAGTAAAAAAATCTTACTTATTGGCATTATTACTGTGTAACCACATTTAACCATCATGTATTTAAGTATATACTAGAGACCCGCCCAGGCTCCGCACGGGTGCAATGCTGATACTAAATTCACTAGAGAAAAACTGCATATTTGCATATGCACCTTATTTTAACAAATCTGCCTGTGCCTGTGTTTCCAATGTAAGCGGAAGAAAAGATTTACGACATCATATATAACGGTATTTCTCCACTATTGGATGTAATTATACACATAAACCTTCCTCTTCACTATCTATTAAAAAAAACGAAAGCAAATCCGTTGCGTAGTTTTAAAGATTTAAGCGTACATAGGGATATAGAGACACTGAAAGCGACTTTGTTTTATACTATGTAGTGATGTTGGAAATTGCATACTTCAAGTATAAGAGCAATCCGCGCTGGTGTCCTGTGGCTGGGTCCTCCCCGCGCTGCAGCGCCAGCATCATGCCGTACAGCACCAGCTGCCCGCGGTGTTCCGCAGACATCGACGCTTTCCCACTCTTCAACTCGAGAGGCACGATCTCTTTTTTCTTGGCTGAAGTGCAAGAAAACAATAAATTTGTTTTCTAAACTGAACTAGGATAGCAGCGTCGGTGGCTCAATGTTGTGGACTGATGCCCTTCTACCGGGAGGGCCGAGGTGCAAATCCCACCACGTACCAATGTGTTTTCTAATTTTCGAAATTATATGTACGTTAACCAATGCTCTTACGGTGAAGTAAAACATCGTAAAGAAACCAGCGCACGCCTGCGAAGAGATTCAAAGGTTGTGCGTGAAGTCGTCCAACCCGCACTGGGCCCGCGCTAAGGGCTAAACACCCTATACCCTAGGTAGGTTCGCCCCTCGGTGGGGACGTTTTATGAGATGATGATTATAAGGATAGCAGATTGCGCGCCAGATACCCCATCTGGCGCAAAATGGAGACCTATCTTCAGCAGTAGGCTGTGATTTATTTATTCCTATATAGCTTTAATAAGCACCTTTTTTTTAGATTGGTATTACAGTCCCATAACGTCGTCCCTGTAACGACTGCATGAAAACTGAAAAAACGTTGACTGGCGTCCTTCTGAAGTCAGCGAAGTGGGTGAATACCGGGCGAAGTACAAGGTCCCTCCTTCGATATGCTTTGCTTGAAGTCAATGAACTGCAAAGGTTCTTAGAGAAACTGGACTGGCTGGAGTAATCCAATAAGGTTGAGAAATAGGCACTCAAACGGATTGTGAAGTTCAGCTGAATGATAACGAAGAACACTTTCCACAGTTCAATCAAATAAAATGTGTTAACCTTGATAATGTAACAAAGGCCTATAATAAACAACCACTAGCCTTGCCTTCGACTGGTATAATATGTCCTACTGCAGGGCACAGACCTTTATACTCAGCATGGTTTTAGGACATTTGCCTGTCCTTTACTACGCCAGCTTACAGCAGCAGTGATAACGACTACAATCCTAAATTTGTAAATAGCCATATTGCTTATCTTGCATTGAAGATAAAATATTTTGGCCACCCGGTTACTTGCACGCACTAGCCATTACGCTATAGAAGCATACAGAAAAATAAACTAAAATAGTACCTTTTTTCTCATGTATTGTAACTTCTAGAGTAGCGTCGATTTTTCCCTTTAATCCTAGCTGCGGGCAGCATAAGTTCTCTTCTATATCCAGTACTTTATTAATATGACCGCTCCACATACCTTTTTGGCTTTGCTACAATAAGCAACAACAAAAAAACTTATCAAAACATTTTATCTTTTAATTTAAATTTTAAATCCAAAGTATCAGTTTTACATGCAACACTGGTAGCCAAAATGCAAACTTACATTTATTGAATTAGGTGTTTTTGGAGCAACATATGTCTGCATAAAGTCGGCAAGGGGCGGTATATATGCCTGCATATTAGCCCTCAGTTCCTTTTCAGTCAAGCCAGCATCATACATCATTTGTGCTGATTCCTTAATGATAAAATCTGCTTCATTGTTTATTTGTTTGATATCTTTAATATTTTCTGTGAGAGCTTTTTGTACCAATTCATGGACTAAGGTACCAATTGTCATCTGTAATTGGTTAAAAACACAGATATGTAACATAAAGTATTTAAAAATAATGATATTAACTTCAATTATAACTTAGTAAATACGAGTAATACAAAATTTAATCTCATACTTCAACTCTACCTAAAGTATGGCATTGTCTATCGGATCAATAATTAAATCTGAGCATCTGTATAACCTCATATACAAATATTTTAGTTGGGATCTCACTCATACAGCAATATTAGCAGAGTCTATTCCTCTCCAGCGTTCTTGTAACACAGCTTTCCTCTTACAAAATACTCCAGCAACAACACTAGTAGACGAGAGCAGGAAGTCTGGTCGTAGTACTAGCAGCCCAGATGTGTTGTTCACACAGAACTTTCCTGAAGAATCCTGGGATGCAATTACACTCACTATCTCCCCAGGGCACAGGGGAGTATCTAGCCTGCAAGGTAATATTTTTTTTTATCAACACATAACTTATATTACATCTTAAATATTATGCTACAGGGAATTTCTTTACATTGTATTGATAACATATTTTCTTTATGATTTAAAAATATATACAGCCAGATAAATAACAAATCATTGAAATAAACAGTACTATTTACAAAATTGCTTCAATCCTTTTAATAAAAAAAATAAAAAAACATATTTAACTGAAAAAGTATTGAGTTTAGTGTAGTATAGTGTATAAGCATATTTTTATATTAAGCACTTACCAAAAACCTTCAACATAACAAGTGCCACTATTATTTTCATCATTTTTCAATTTAACTTCTATTCTTGATGGATGATTTATTACATTTAAAACTTCACATCGCTGCATTTTACTCAGATCCAAGTCCTCTTTGATTTCCTAAAACAAATCAAAGATAGACAACTTTTAAAATATTTGTTTAAGCTTTTTGACATAACATTGTAGGCCTTAATCATAAATATTTCATTTGACTTGATCTTGCACTTTTTTTTATTTTGATTGATGTTATAGAAAATAGGCATTTTCAGAAAGTTTATTTTAAGATGTGTTGAAACAGTTCAATCGGTCCAAACAGACTTGATATCTTTACCATACCTCTTCAAAATCATTGATTTCCCACTCTTCACCAAAATCATCACCACCTACATCACAGTTGTCAAAGTCAAGTGTTTTTGAAATGTTACATTTGATTGGTGACTGCTGTGACTTCTCTGGAGTTAGTAATTTAGCGATTCTTGGTGAGCGTCTTAATTCTGTTTATAAAATAAAATAAGGATTAGAAACTTCACCAATATTTTTAAATTGAAATTATAAATTTTATTAACTTACCAATATTAGGACTTTTATTGGGTGTATTTTTTTTGGGTGTATTTGGCTGGCTCTCTTTTGCTTTAGAACAATCATTTTTGTTTAATCCTTTCACAGGTGATTTTATTAGATGATTATGAACTTTTCTTAGTTCAGTTAAACTGCCCTCAATTTTAGTAGATGCATCATTTCCAACTTTGACTGGACTCAATGGGCTCCTGCCATTTTTTGTAGCTAATTCAGTTTCACAAAATATTAAAGTCGATGTGTTATTAATTTTAGATTCATATGAATTATTGCCATTTTCTTTGCTTATTTGATTCAAAAGCAGTACCTTTGTAGCATCATCTATCTTAATTTTTTTACTACTATGATTTTTTTCAATATTATCAGATTGATTAAAGTTACTCAACAGTAACTCACTTGTGCTAGAATCACTGATTGATAGAGCCTTTCTTTTCTTGGTATGTACTTCTTCGTTTCTGATTTGATTATCTTCGCCTTTAGCTCCAGTAGTTCTAGTTGGTTGGGAAGCCTCATTGTTAGTTTTTTTGAAAAACTGTGTTATTGGTTTCTGTTTTGTTGAAGAGCTTGAGGACGGAGCCTAATGATAAAAATAATAAATAACGTAAGACAAAGAATGATTTCATTTATAATATATTTACCGATTTTTAAAAGCATAATATTACCTTTTTAAGACTTAATCCTTTACGCATATTAACACTTTTATATTTTTGCGTTCGTCAAACTACGTTAAATTAAATTTACACTTTTTATATAAAATTATTTTAAAACCGCGCTTTATTCTGTTTATCAGTTTATGACAAATGACATTTATTTTTTTGTTTTCGTTCCATTTGGCACAGGCTAAGATCTTACCCTATATTGCCTCGTCATTAGTTATTATTTGTTTGTTTGATTAATGGAAAAACTGAGTGATTAACATGATGATCATGAGGCTAATGTATGATAGCATATACAAAGGTATATACCCTACATGTTTCAGTAAAGATCTAGAATTTTACTGAAACCTAACACGGACTTCTTGAGAGAACATAAAGTTATCTTGAATGATATGATAGATAATGATAGATGAATGGTTAATAATCCATCAATCATCATTACATATTAACATTCGATTAAACACAAATTTAAGTTAATATAAATAAAATATATTTTTCGTCACAGCAAAGCTGTCATTCTTCAGTTTGACTTTTGACAGTTGACACTTCTAACCTGCTATTTTGGTCGAAAGTTAGGTTAAATCTCGCGTTATTGTTTTAAAAATAACATAAAATTGACTTAGCTATTTATAAAAATTGAGAAAATATTTTCTTATTATTTCATTTCATTTCGAAGATTGCTGTTATAAAATTGCAGTCAAAATGTCTAAAAGACCAGAACATCTTGCACCACCTGAAGTTGTAAGTCTCGACTCTGTTATTATTTTCATTCAATATATTCATTTCCATTCTTTTATTTTCTGATTATCAATATAATTTATTTCAGTTCTATAATGCAGATGAAGCCCGAAAATATACTCAAAAGTTAGTAGTAGTGTTTTATACATTAAAACAGATGAGATTCGGTATTTTAATTTGCATTTCATTTCAGTTCAAGAATAATTGATATCCAAGCGCAAATGACCGAAAGATGTTTGGAACTGTTGCTGCTCCCTGAAGATTCACCATGTCTGCTGCTGGACATTGGTTGTGGTTCAGGTTTATCAGGGTCAGTGCTAGAAGAAAATGGTCATATGTGGGTTGGCATGGACATATCTCCTGATATGTTAGGTAAATACTGTATTGAACCCATTCCAGTATGAAACAATGAATCAGTAACTTTAAAGAATATGTATTCCTTAAATTTAATTCATACATGCAGTGTTGCCAACCAAAAAGACTCAAAACAATAACTCGCTAAAAAAAAGTAGAAAACAGTAGGTAAAGAAAAAAGGCAGATTTCATAATTTTGCTCATATAATTAAATAATAAACAATTTTCTTAGTTACTAGAACTCACATTCAATGATATATTTATAACCACAACAACAAAAACAAAAATCAAAGTACTAAAATTTTTTCAGTTTCATTTTCTATTGCCTCATCAATATTTTCACACTCATTTTTATTTTTAAAATCATACATGTTTTTGTTGAATTTCTTCACGTGCCTTTCTGTAGCTTCAAAAGAATAGCAATCAGTTATTTCAGATTTAGTGTGTTATACTCCTTTAATAGTTGTAGTCGATATTCTGTTGCGTAATTTGGTTTTCATAATATTTATAGCAGAAAATAACCTTTCCACGGCGGCGCTGCTATGTGGAAGGCACAAAAGCTTTTCACCAATTCACACAAAGTAGGGAATGTTTGAGATTCGTTTCCATTTCTTAATTCTTGTACATGTTTCCAAAAGTCGATAATATCGGGAGTTTTGTTTTGGGCGAAAGATAAATCGACATTTCTTAACATTCGCCATTCTCTATCCAGTTCCGTTATATTATTTGGACAAATCTTTGGGAATAAATAATGTAAATCTGCAATGGAAGGGAATTTCTTTTATTTCAGGATCCAGAATTGCTTTAGGATTTAGCATCTTCAGAAATGTTAATGCTTACGGTCTTTGTCGTCAAAAGGAAACCTTTTTAATATCTGTTTTGCAGCCTCGATATAAAACTCCTTACACTTTAAGTAGACATTTTTCAGCTGTTCTTCCTCTAGTTCTCCCATTTCTCTCTTTCTTCTGATCAAATTTGGCACCATTCCACCAACGTATATATGTTGCAACGGTAAATGTTTCTCACTCGAGAAGTCAAGGTTTAATATTTTAGTTTCTTTTGCATCTAAAATATTTTGTGATTCATTTTTTTCTTGTTCAGTGAGATTCAAATATTCAGCTTGTACAAAGCATTCCAAGATAGTTGTATATGCAGTCAGTATTTTGTCGTATAGTAAATATAATTTCGGAGTCTCGGATTGCATTTCTTTATTGAGATCGGTAAATATAGGTAATGCAAATTTCAAAAATTCGAGGTACAATTCAGTTGTCGGTTCGAGAGCCTTGGAAAGAATTGATTGCGCAGAAAGTATCTATCTACATGGACTGCAGCTTGAAAATACAATTTTATAGCTGGTAATTGTTCCAGAAGCCTATTTACTACCTCAATAAGCGACAACCATCTGGTTTGGCTAGGGTGGAGCAATTTGTGTGGTTTAATATTTGTGAATGCTTGAAATGTTTTGAAATCTCCAATACGTTTTGGAGAATTTTGTACATGGTTATGTACGTCTCTACAGAAATCTTCCACGCCCCTTGGCAATTTCTCACATGCATATGATGCGCAAAGGTTAAAAGAATGACAAATGCACTTCATAGTAAAAAGGTGAGGTATGACATTTTTAAACAGAGTGATGAATGTTTATCTCCAAACATAACGTTAGCGCCATCAGAAGCAAAGCCTATCATGTTTGATTTGTAAGGAATATTTTTTCAACAAAATATTCTACTATTTTGCCATACAACGCTGTTGCTGTACCATCTACGATTGGTATTAAAGTCAGAAATCTATCTTCAACGCTGAAATCTAATTTTACTATTCTTACGACAAGCGCTAAATGTTTTATCGTAGATTTATCTGTGCTTTCGTCAACAAGTAATGCAAAACAATTGTTCTGTAACATCTCTATTATATTTTCTTCTGCTGTCTGCCCAGTTACATTAACAATAATAGCTCTAGCTTTTGTGCGGCTCATTGATAATTGTTCGGCAATTTTTGAATCTGGACATACAGCGCAAATCAATTTATTCAAATGTGATGCTATGTTAAAAGATAGATTATGCTCAGCAATAAAGCTTGCCATTTTTAATTCACCCGCTTTAGCTATATTTTTTGTATTTTGTGAGTTGGAACTGGAAGCTGAGGTAAACATTGATGTCAGTTTTTGTTGTTTTTGTAATTTTAAACTATTCTGCACGTGTTTTGTTGAATTTTTGTGTCGTAACAGTTCGTGAACACCACATTTTCTGTCGCAATTACACGCAGAACAAAAGAAATAAGTCTCACCTTTATTGCTTTTCGTTAACCAGCCTTTGAACCTATCATCTTTTAACCACAAATTTACAAATTTTTGTTCATATTTCACATTTTTTTTCTTAGGAGGACTTTTTCCAGTCGATGAATCACTACTCATTTTATCAAAGACGTTGTAATTATTGTTTTTTTAAAATAGACGCTGCAATTTAAAAAGACTGTTCAAGGTATTGTGACTTGTGACTATAAAACAATACGCAATACAAACAATAGACGTGTAGCTGTTATTCATAAATAGGGATTTCGGCGTTCATAAAAATATAAAGAAGATACTGCCATCTACATAGACATATTATGAGGTAGACAGACTGTATATTGAAAGGCGGTGTCTAATTTTTGTTAGTGTGCAGTTACAGATTTGTATTAGTGTGCGTCACTAGGATGTGACCTTGGTATCGAACATATTGCTAGAATTAAGCCGGGCGTCGTCGTCGCACCTGCAGAATTAGATGATTATAAATTGTGTTAAAAATAACATGGAGTCAGATACAGCAACGCTGTTAATTTTATCTACAAAAAAATTAAAAATAAAGCGTTACCATAATAAATTTTATACAAATATTTTGAAGTTTGGGTTAAAAATTAGATGATGTTGGAACAAATAAAACAAAATATTATTGGTAGGTATTAAATAGAATATATTATATTTTACGGTAAAATAACAAATTTTAAATAACACTCACAAACTCAAACTTAAAAATTATTTTATTTAAAAAATATATACTGAAAGCCTCATTATCATTTTTAAAGACCCATACATACCTACATTGATAACAATAGTGGTATCATGAAAAAAAGTTTCAGTTTAAAATATGCGACCTAAAACATTTTTTTTTTATGTTTTTTTGTTAAAATTATAATGTGGATTACAGAACACAAATATGTTCTTGCAAAATTATAACAATATTTTTATAGTTTTTAAATTTTCTGAGAAAAGTTGATGTGATATTCGGACAAACATACAGACATGACAAATCTATAAGGGTTCTGTTTTTTTGCTGTTTGACTACGGAACCCTAAAAAGAAATTAAAAAGTATTTTGAATCTACCACACCGGTTCAAAGATTTGATTATATTAAGAAGACTCTGGCAAGAAACTCAGTAAGTAGTTATTTAATGGCCATTATCAATTTGCAATTGTTTTTGTCCTTAATCAGATATCTACAGTGAGTCACCATTTCCTCAAAAAACATGATTTCCAACTATGTCAAATTAATAAAATATCTAATAAATATCTAATATTAACAAGTTTGACTTTTTCTCTAATATTTGAACTACGCGAATCGCCATTCTCTTTGTGATTGTGTAAGTTTCTACATAAAGTAATAAGCCCGATTTCATTACGACACTTGGGTGGTTTTCTTTTCTTTACAACCTGAAAATTTCATTATTTGGATGGTATATTAATAATAATCAATTCTCATTACAAAAAAAAGACTGAATATAGTCAGCGACGCTGTTTAACTAATTAAAATCATGTTTATGAAAAACAAAATCCGAGCGAACTATTCCACGTGGACGCGCAATAAACCTATTTTAAAGACATAACCTTACTAAATTGTCTTTAAAATAGGTTTATAGTGATTTCAACCCAGTTATTACAAAAGTAAATGCTGATATTAACAATCGCAAAAATTTGACCAATGGAAAACAAAAATGCGAGTCACAACTGTAGCACATGATTATGAATAACACTTTCATCACATTTAAATTAAGGAATTTGTAAAAATTAACTTTAGTCACTCAGTAGTTTGTTGTAAAGGAACTTTATTTGTATGCCTTTAAACGACATACTTCATTATCGGTACGCTTTTTATTGTCATGCTATTCCAATTTAAACTTTAAAATATATAGTATAGAAACAGATTTATTTCTATCTAAAGAAAACAAAAAACTTACTTTCTCTAACCAGTGATACAGAAAAGATTCGCATAAAAGGGTCTAAATAGTAAAAATAACTAACAGGTTGATAATATCCAGGATATCCTTCAAAACTGGTTGGTACTGCATCGGATTTCAGTTTTTTTATTGATAAGCCTACGATGAAACAGGATTGCTCAAAATGTTTTGAGCAAAGCCTGGAGTTCTTCGTAGGCTCCCAGTTTTCCTTACACTTTTAACCCATTCTTCTCTGATTTGTGGACATTTCGGGAACCTAAAATTCAATAATTGTATAAAAGAAACTGTTAAAGAAATACTATCGATGGAATTAAATTCTATGTTGAGTACATCACTATGTAACATCCTTTAATTTTCATGCATAATATTAATAGTTTTAGACGTAATTTCTACAATTAATACAAGCTAATGTATGTCTAACATTATTTAAAGTCTACTTCTACATGTTTTTTCCATAAGTCTCATTACAACTACGTAATATGAATGAAAATGTCGTCAAATATTTACTTATGAAATGATAATTCCGGGTCTTTTACTCCTCCTTTGGTGGTTCTTGAAGAACAATTTACCCCAAAACACGACATTTTTCTACGTTTACTTATTTCTTTTCAAAATATTTATTAAAATTATGACACTTTGTGAAAAATTTGCACGACAGCTCGTAATGTTTTGGCCTCTTTGGAGGCCACAAAATGACACGACGTCAGAGTTGTCAAACGTCTATCAACGTCTCTTCTACTCGTAACTAGGATTCGTGTGATAGACAAAGATACATGACGTGTATTGCATTACAATGATATAAGAGCGGCAACGTCTTATGACTACATCTAGTACATGCTTAATCTAAGGCCATCTATGTCATTGCGTTTTATTACGTAGTGGTTTGTCATTGCGTTTTATTGCGTAGTGGTTATCAAAATGTTTGCTTATTAGTGTATTAGGTGGCGCTGAATGCGAAACAGTAGAAAATAAGAATGAAACAGAAACATGGTCATCAAAGTGGAACAGCAAATCTACTGTTAAAACAGTAGGGTTGGTAACACTGCATACATGTTTAATCAAATAATTGATCATTAATTATGTAATGCAATAGATAATCAATGGCATAATTGGTACAATTAAAAGTAAAGAAAAGAGGTTACTTCTATCCATTACCCAATTTGTATCTTTTTTCTTTGGAATAGAGTTATTTAGTAGATTATCATTTCAATTAACTTTTATTAAAGATGTTGCACTGGAAAGAGAAATAGAAGGGGACTTAATCCTTGCTGATATGGGAGAAGGAGTACCATTCAGAGCAGGCTGCTTTGATGGTGCTATCTCAGTCTCTGCTCTGCAGTGGCTTTTTAATGCAGATAAAAAATCACACAAACCTGTCAAGAGGATTTATAATTTCTTCAGTTCACTTTATGCCTCTTTGGTAAGTTTAAACAAAAATTGAGAATTATTTAAAAAACATTTATTTTCTACATTAAAAGCAATATGTTTGTAAAATTATGTAAGAATTAAGAACTGTTAAATACCTAATTCTTTCTTTTTTTCTGTGCAATAAAGATTATTAAGTCCTAGTTAAACATTGGATGCATAACTTAATTTATTCCATGTATTATGCATATATATTTTAATTTTACAGTCCAGATCTGCCAGAGCAGTATTTCAGTTCTACCCTGAGAATGAGAACCAATTAGAGTTGCTTACATCACAAGCCATGAAGGCAGGGTTTTATGGTGGTGTTGTCATAGACTATCCAAATTCCACCAAGGCAAAGAAGTTTTTTCTTGTCCTTATGACTGGTGGTTCAGCACCTTTACCAAAAAGCTTTAGGTAAGCTTTAGGTAATCAAATATTTCAAGTTCAACTTAATTATTTTAATTAAATTAATATGTATTGTGACCTCATTACAACTGTGCAATTGTTATAGGCACTGATGAACCCAGTGACAGTCTTCAAGTGAAATATGCAAGACGAGAAGCCACGAGGGGAGCTCGTGGCAAACCACTTAAAAATACTAGAGCATGGCTATTAGAGAAGAAAGAAAGACGTCGGAAACAAGGAAAAGAAACAAAGCCTGACACAAAGTACACTGGCAGGAAAAGAAGTGGCAGGTTTTGAAGAAAATACAAAGTATTGTATATACTAATTTAATTTTACTAAGGATATTATTATAAATATTGATCAAAACTGCTATCTTTTTATTACATACTTCCAAACAGTATCTACACCATGGCCAATGGTCTCAAGTGGAACCAAATTAGGAAGTGGAAATCTACAAGCAACTATAACAGTATCATTGTTTACCTCTTTTAATAACTTTGTCTCAAATTCATTCATCATTTGCTCTACACCAAAAATAACAATATTATTATATGGTTTTAAATCAAAGTTCCATAGATCACACTGGAAAAACTTAGTTTTGCGATATGTAGAGT
>PQWD01000233.1:80088-138121 GCA_019425675.1 Leucinodes orbonalis
CGTCGCGTCCACCAACGAACGCACACTCGCAAACGTTCACCCGGTAAACATTTTGACCGGCAGATATCACAGAGCGATATAACCACAGGCCGTATAGTTTTCGGGCGACATCACTACCGCTCGGCACGGCACGGGAAACGCGACTTTTGGCAGCCGAATGTAGTTGCATAACAATACAGAGGAAAACTTCTTGGTGTTGTGAAGTTTTTCTGACCACGCGGCTCGTGATCTGTCGCGAAAACTCATGGAAACGCGACCGCCGAATCGGCGCACGATTAATTCAATTTGGCACCAAAGGAGGCCGTTTCACACGTCCGCTCCATTTAAGTAAACATTGGTATTGTGTGCCTACACATTCTTTTCTGACGGCCAGATGCAAAGTTTTTTTTACGAGATTTCGTGATAATGTGCCAGTGTGAAAGTTCAAATGCGAGCGGTAGTGATGTCCCTGTTTTGGATTCTTAAATTTAATCAATCAAAAAAGTGGTCTATCAGCTCTGTGATAGTTGCCTAGAGTTCTTTTTTTTACATAAGTGCGTGTGTTTTCAGCTCTCTCTGGTTGAGAAATAGTATCGATTACCTTCCTTGTGTGATTAAAACCTACAATACAGTGTGTTAGAATTACAATAACCACAACTGAACATAATATCTGAGGAAACGGTGACAGGCGTTAGGAAATACCAGTGGCTAAAGTGTGAACTCCGTGCATATGTGTGACTAGGTGTCGCCGAAAGTGTAGCGAATGTGCAATTTGCTTGCCGGCTCTACCACGTGATAAATATATAAGGTAAGATTTTAAATTTTTCACGCACCCTAATTTCTTTTTTTTAGAGATGTCGGGACATCCCTAATATAGGCGCCAAAATTTCGCATAGTTTTAAATCCGATGACCGAATACCAGACAGGTTGAATCACTGAATTTATAATTGTTTAATAAGATAATCAATACAATAGGTCCGCTGAGGTCAATTACAATAACTCTAAACTGATAAAATGAATACAATTAAAACTTATAATTTAATTCAGTAGTTTGTCTATGCAAATATTGATGGAATGTGTTTTAATTGAATTGTGAACGGGTAAGAAATTTAATTTCGATCTGTCAAAGTATACGCGTTGAAAGTAGAGTTTTAAGATATTTTTTATAACTTGGCTTCTCATAGGGTAATCAAACTAACTAGTTTTGATTTTAAAAGTAAGTATATCTCTTAAATATGTTATTTGACCTCATATTTAGACGAATTTGTAATGACGACTTTTCCTTAAAGACACCGGAATATTGTTATTAGGAAAAGTGATGTCAAAATATCATACAATTGAGAATGCTTATATAGGTTGACTAAATAAGATGAAACATGCTCTATAATATAAATAAATAAATTTTAAAAAGAGATAATATTGTTTATGTACATGTTTTATTAAATTAAGAATTACTATGCAAACCATACAATTTAAAATTTAATTTATGTATTTAAAAATCTGCAGATAACATTGTTCGTTGTTGGAATAAGCTACGAAAAATTACAAGTCACTGAATTTGAATGCTATTTCAATTTTGTGTCTTAAATTGCATTTTACATCCCAAAAATTGTATTAGGAATGTAGAGTTCTAAATCTATAAAATATATAGAGAGGAAAACACTTATTTTATTAATAACAACTTATTTCAAATAAAATAAATTATTCATTTAACTAAGACTAAAACTGAAAACTTAAATGAACTTTGACTTTAATACCTATTATTAAAATTATCTGCCTACAATGACTATAGGAATGATGTTAGTCCAAGGGTAACTAGATTTTAGTTTCAAGTACGCTAGACTAGACTTCGGTCTATGCCTGGAATTTGGACTAGATACGGCACCCTCTATGCTGGCGATCGTCTGAAACTTGTAACACTTGTAACAGATGATATTGACATGGGAATTATAAATATTATTTGCTGATTTTAAGTCCGTTTGTTTTGTTAACCGACGTAACTAGGTGTACTAAAGGAAAAAAATCTTATATCCTTTTTTGAAAATAGATTTGGAAAATAATATATAAAATAAATAAATAAATAAATAAATATCCACTGACATTCATCTACTTAAATTACTTACGCAAGTGCAATCATTAAGAAGACATTGATAAATGGGGGAAATATCGTATTGTGACATTTTAAAATGTTTGTTATTTAAGCGTGAAGTATATTAATAATTATAAAAAAATATCCACTGACATTCACACAACGCCATCTAGCCCCAAGTTAAGCGTGAAGCCTGTATTATGGGTACTAAACAACGGATAAATATACTTATATACATTTTTTTTGTAAATACATACATATTATACATAGAAACACCCAGACCATTACAAACAGACATGTTCATGCACACAATGTTTGTACTGCCCGGGATCGAACCCGGAACCCTTGGTATTGCAGTCGACCTCTCAACCGCGACACCAAATGGGTCGTCCCATAAAAAAACAATAAGATCAGTTCAAATAGACGTGATCATGCACACGTATTTGTACAGCCCGGTGATCGAACCCGGAACCCGTTGTGTAATAGGTGACTTTTTAACAATTACTCCATATGGGTCGGATGGTTCGTATGCTAGCGGATCCAATGCAGTTTGTTGGAGTTTAACGACTAATATCCTAAGATTGTAGCCGGGACCGAACTGCCTAAAGTGCCTTCCGAAGCACGGGTCATCTTTCTTTTCGGACAATTAGGAAATATAGCATGTAATCTTATAACAAAGTGACTTTACTTTCACTTCTCGTTGGGTTCGAACCCACGACCTACGGATCATGCGGCGATCAAAATCCAATGCTCAGTTACTTCAGAAATTAGTATTTTTTTAAGTACACATAAAACCTTAAAAGCCAATTTGGTGTAGGTTGAGACGTGGGCTACTACACCAAGGGTTTCAATCCCCGGGCAGTACAAACATTTGTGTGCATGAACATGACTGTTTGTATTGGTCTGGGTGTCTTAAATGTATAGTATGTATGTGTTTCCCACAAATTTGTACATAAGTATGTTTATCAGTTGTTTAGTACCTGTAATAACACTTCACGCCTAACTTAGCGCTAGATGGCGTTGTGTGAATGTCAGTGGATATTTTTTTATAATTATTAATATACTTCACGCTTAAATAACAAACATTTTAAAATGTCACAATACGATATTTCCCCCATTTATCAATGTCTTCTTAATGATTGCACTTGCGTAAGTAATTTAAGTAGATGTCAATGCAGATTTTGTCACCGTAAGCATCGGTTGTGCAGTGCATTGAATAAAAACTGAGAACCTCCTTTTTTGAAGTCGGTTAAAAAGTAAGACCATCGCGTGCCCGCTTGATAACAATCTATAGCTTTTTATCTTTTATTATTATGCTTAAGTCATTAAGTTCATGATTTTTTGAGCGTCGGTGGCTCAATGGTGTGAACTGTCTGCCGATCGAGAGGGCGCAGGTTCAAATCCCGCCACGTACCAAAATGATTTCATATTTTCGAAATTATATGTATGTTATCCGACGCTTTTGTGGTATTGATCTGCGCATGCCTGCGAAGAGATCAAAGGTTGTGCGTGAAGACGTCTTATCCGCACTGAGCCCGCGTGGACGACTGAGGCTTATACACCAGCGGGTAGGCTCGTGCCCCTAGGTGGTGACGTTGAAGAGTTGATGATGTTTTTTTGGTGTGGTTATGGTAAATAAGACTGCCTACGTGGTCTAGGACATAAGCATTAGTTTAGAATTTGTATACTGAAAGGGTCGATGTAGCAGTTTGTAATTACCTAGTTTATAATTGAAATAAATAAAGTTATCTAACAAATTGGTTGAATACCACCCTTTTGCCCTTCTTCTTAAGTTATATTTTAACGCGTTATATTTTAACGCTCCCTAATATGGGGGTCGTAGGTTCGAATCCCGCGGGAAAATTGCGAAGTGAAAGTCGCTTTGAGCGATTTGTCCCAGTTTGGTTAGGACATTGGCAGGTCTGAGGATGCGTCCCGATCAATGTCCCGATTAATTAAAGAAGATCAGATGTTTCATTAACAAAATATATATTTACGCTACATAACTTCTACTAAGAGCGTCGGTGGCTCAATGGTGTGGACTGTCGCCTTCCTATCGGGAGAGCTGAGGTTCAAATTCCGCCACGTACCAATGCGTTTTCGAATTTTCGAAAAATATATGTACGTTATCCGACGCTCTTACGGTGAAGGAAAACATCGTGAGGAAACCTTCATGCACGCCTGCGAAGAGATTGGAAGGTTGTGTGTGAAGTCGTCCTATCCGCACTGGGCTCGCGTGGACTACTAAGGCGTAATCACCCTATACGGGTAGGCTCGTGCCCCTCGGTGGGGACGTTTAATGAAATGATGATGATGAACTTCTACTAATAAATTCACTGTCAAATTCAAAATGACACGTCATCAGCGTCACATCACATTTTTTATCGTTACCTGTCCCGATCTGCAACCTCAAATCCCGATTTTTGGCCTCGTGTCCCGATTTAAAACAAATAGAACCTAACAACACTAGCTGGGACCCACTTAATATGACGAGATTATATTCGCATTCTCAAAACTGTCAATATCTAGACAAATACACAGTCATAGCATTATTTTTAGTTTGTAGCAAAATGTATTCGAGGTCAACCTTGCGAACGCGAGCGACGCGCGTAACGATTTTTGCTTCTTTGTAATTAAAACATTGCTACGCCTATGTCGACAAATCTGTTTTTTTCTAAGTTCACAATTTAACGGTTATTATGATAGTTTATATATAATACATATTACAAGTTCAGATTGGTCAACTTATCCCAATCTAAACTTGTAATAAGTGTACTAAACAACTGATAAACATAATTAAATCCTTTTGTTAATACATACATAATAAAAAGAAAAACTTAGACCATCCTGACCCAGTCGTCTAAAGACAATAAAAACATGATTTCTAAAAACCTAAAGAAAAGGTTAACTTCCCTAGGCAGACTAACCTTATAAACGATCTATGCTATTGCTATCAGAGATGAGGCTGAAACTTGCAGAAAATTGTAGCAGAAAAATCGCGATGGTCAGGGACGAAAAATGCCTTGGTACCAAAAAAGGCTGTTTTCATTCATAACCTTTGACTGCAACGTGCAAATATATTTTATCATATTCTATTGAAAACAGGGACCAAGTAAGTCCTTTTACGTTCCTGGCCATCGCATTTTTTCTGCTAAAACTCTCTGCCAGTTTCAACCTCATCTATCAGGGTCCCAATTCCGTTAAATTTCAAATGCGCTTAAAGAATCGTTAGTGTGTTCGATATTTAAAGTTTTGCATTCATTCCTTCTGTTTTTAGTACCTAGATTACGTTGATCTTAATTGCAAACACCAGATTATTCATTTGACTAAACAATTATTAGGTACCATTTCAAACCATTACAATTTAAGTTATACCGGAATACAAATTTACGTCCGATTGTAAAGTGTCGTAATGTCAAATAGTGCAATCGAGGTCCTGGTCATTTCATGAAATAGTAGTAATAAAATAAAATAAATAAATATATATCCTTTCTTAAATAGGCTCAAGGTTGCTCAACGTGCTATGGAGAGGGCTATGATAGGTGTTTCCCTATAAGATTCATAACACGGATATCCTATCCGTAGGAGAACTAGAGTGACCGACATAGCCCTTCTTTTTTTTTTTTTCGAACTGATTACTGCTGTTGGCCGCAGATGGCCTTTACAGCTTCACCGGGTAAAACCGACATAGCCCACAGGACAAGCAAGTTGAAGTGACAGTGGGCACATAGTGCGTAGAACCAATGGCCAATGGGGCGGAAAGGTTCTCGAGTGGCGTTCACGTAACGGAAAACGAAGCGTAGGCCGACCCCCAACCAGTGGTGGGTAGCAGATGGATGTCAACTGCAAGGGATCGACCCGCGTGGAAATCATGCCTTCTTTCAGCAGTGGACGTTCTAGGTTGTAATGATGATGAAATATATATACCTACATACACACAGCGCCATCTTGTCCTAAACTAAGCATTTAGCCTGTAATAAGGGTACTAAACAACGGATATACATACTTATAACGACCCATCTGGTGTAATGGTTGTGACATCGGCTACTACATTAAGGATTCCGGGATCAAACCCCGGCCAGTACAAAAAGGCGCATGAACATGTCTGTTTGTATTGGTCTTGGTGTTTTTTATGTACAATATGTATGCTTTATTTGTGAACTTGTGGCCAATAAATGATTTTCTTTCTTCTATTTAAAAAAGTATAAAAGTATGTTTTTCAGTTGTTTAGTATCCATATTACAGTCTAATGCTTAGTTTGGAGCTAGATGGCGCTGTGTGAATGTCAGTGAATTTATATATATACTTCTTTTTTGTAAATATAAATACATATTACACATAGAAAACACCCACAATTGTTATGTCAAAACGCGTAATGCCTAATCCATCATAAGAAGTTTCGCCAAAATTCGGCTTCTTGATAACATATTCGGGCCAACTGATAACATTTTTACATCGTGTTTATCGTTCGTTGTGTTTCTTATCGACACAAATCAGTGCTAGATATGTCTTTTTATCGCAATGAATAAGAGTCGGTTACATATTTGAGCAGACGAGTTTTGGAGATGAAGCTGAAATAGGAAGTAAATTATAGCAGATACAAAGCGATGGCAAGGCACAAAAAAGATTTCGTCCTAAAATAGGCCAATTTCTTCGGTAGCTCATTGGTGTGGACTGTTGCCTTCCGATGTGGAGAGCGCAGGTTCAAATCCCACCTCGTACCAATGTATTTTCAAAATTGTACGTTTATCGAACGTTCTTACGGTGATGGAAATCATCGTGCGTGAAGTTGGCCAATCAGCACTGGGCCCGCGTGAACGACTAAGTCCTAATCACCCTTTACGTAGTCTTATGCCCCTCGGTGGGGACGTTATAATGAGTGAGAGAGAATGGTGTTATAATAAATACCATTTTTTTATAAATACAATACATGTTTTATATAACACTTAGACCAATATAAACAGACATGTTCATGCACACAAATGTTTGCACTGCCCGCGGATCGAACCCGGAACCCTTGGTGTATTAGCCCTCTCCAACCATTACACCAAACAAGTCGTCCAATTTTCCCCACACATCTGTTTTGCAGTCCACCATTACACGCATCATATACATAGACATTATATATAATATAGTAGGTATATATACTCTATTTATTACATAAAACTATGTAATTTCAATAATTTTAAATTAAATGAACATTTCCCCCAGGGGTCAATACAACCGGTCACCCGAATGATGGTTCAACGATCCTACTTATAAGTCCTGGAGCAAAATTCGTAAGGGTATTCCGGGTGCAATACAATGTAACTAGGGTTGTCACTGAGGATGTGTCGTAAAACTGAAAACATGAATCGCCTCGGAAGTTATACCGTCACACGTTTAACCAACTTTACAAGTAGTGGCAAGCACTCTATAAGCATACCCTGTGCGTCCAGACAATCTGGAATATCGCCAACATATTCAATAATTCTCAATTATTCGCCCATTTTCCTGTACAGATTTGAAACCATAAGCGATCAGCTGTCATCAACATCACTCAATTTGACCAAAATGTAAATTATTTATTGTTTTTGCGATTACTGTCATGCATTTGTGTGCACGTCCCTGCTTACAAGGAGTAAGGTTTTCCCCTTCTTTTGAAACTGTGGTCTCGCTCGAAGGAGCTTCAAATGTATTGTATGCCTGTAAGTAAACTCGAGCCTATGCCTCAGTAGTAAAATAAGCACAGCGTTCATAGTCGTGGGTTCATATCCCGCGGAGAAACGTAATTTTGTGCGATTTTTCCTAGTTTGTCTAGGACTAATATTGCAGGCTGAACCCCCTGATTGTCCATAAAAAAGATGATTCCGTGCGTAGGAGGGCACGTTAAGCAGTGGCTTCCCGGCTATAATTTTAGGATGGTAGTCATCTTCGTAGCGTAGCGTAGGACGTCCTACGGCCCGAAGACTTGATGATGAGGCTGGGTGAGGAAAGCGGAGGACCGAGATAGCTGGCGCAAAAGAGGGAAAACCAATGTCTAGCGGTGGACTGCGATAAGTTAAGAGAGAGAGTGAGGGTTGTCTTCAGACTGGAAGGGATGGTTTGATCACACTCAAAATAACATGCTTTGATAATTTTTAACATGCATGTTTTAAAATAAAGCTTACAAACACCGCTAGCATTTTTCGGAACTGACTTTACGTTATTACGACAAAGATTAAATAACAAGATTTCATAAAAAAAGTGGTGGCAATTTCGAAATCTGACAACCCTAATATCTCGCCGCGGAACGCGGTCGACTATCGGAATCCAAATCTAAGTTATAGCGTATGTTGAATTCGGTGTTTTTGATATTGGAACAATTCACATACAATAATATAAGTTATATTTTATTAGCTGTTTCTCAGTACTTCGTATAGGTCACAGGTCCAGCAATATACGTCATCGGTTTACTCTACAAATTGTTGAACCGGCAAGCAAGGCCAGCCTATTTTTATGTTATTAGTGACAGGATCTGGACGCTCCCTGATGGTAAGTGATACGCCTGACCACGACAGAGCGGCATGAAGGAGACCAACAACTGATAGCTATTATTCTCCGTCAATGCCACATTACGCCCGACACCAGAGACAACAGATGTTAGGTCTCTTATACCCAGTAATTTCACTAGCTACAGTGCCGTCATCCCGAAACACATAAGTGCAAACACTCCTGTTTCACAGGACGATATCTGGCACTGCGGTGTTACCTACCTAGACGACTCGGTATCGAGTCTACCTAGTAAAATTTATTTATTTACCAAAATCAATTAATGAGTATGTTTAAAAAACGTCGTATTCAATCAATACATTACAACATTTTAAAGATCAACTGGTTATAGCTCATTAATATACTTGTTTATAGTTAAAAACACAACCGGTCAGATGTAAACTTTGGAGTGATAAAATAATTGTGGTACCAATTATCTGATTTATACGCGGTTAATTAGTGATAATTGATTGGTGCAATGACTAAGTAGTTGGGCGTAGGTGGGGATTCTATAACCGGGAGTACTTAAAAAAGTTTGATTAGGTAGGTACTTATATTTTATTGTTTTAAAATGTCTAAGTAAAAGAGTAAGTATCTTTAATAGTTTAAGATCTCTACTAGTACATTTGATAGGAAATTGATGGCAGATGCAAAAGTCCGGCAAAATAAGGAATTCATTAACAAGAATCGTAACCCTTCATCATCATCATTCATCAGTAGCTCATTAAATGTCCCCACCGAGGGGCACAAGCCTACCCACATAGGGTGTTTGAGCCTTATTACAGAGTTGAATTGGTCGACTTCAAAAGCACCATTGAATCTCATCGCAGGCGTGCGCAGGTTTCTCACGATTTTTCCTTTCGTGAGAGCATCATATAACGTACAGGTAATATGAAAATTCGAAAACACATTAGTACGTGGCGGGATTTGAATCTGCAACCTCCAGATCCGAACACAACAGTCCACACCAAGAGCCACCGACGCTTTTTAACTTTGTGAACCTTGTATGCCATTAAATAACCACGAATTCTCAAGACCTGTCAAAAATGTATGACATAGAACCTAAAATGATGCAAATTATATCTGACCACTTTAATTACCCCTTCATTTCCCACTTATGATTTCCGGAAATGTTATTTTGTTATTAAAATAATTGTTATTGCTGTTAAAGCTGTGCAATTTTGACAATTGACAGCAATTAGACGCGTGAGAATGATCATAATTTCTTTAAACCGTTTGATGACAAACATTGAAAAATCAATAGTGTTAGTAGAAAATTCAATTAACCTTAATTTAGGGACGTGCGCTAAAATGTTACTTTTGATTTTTTCGTATTGAAATTTTAACTGGTTAGAAACTTTGACAAATATGAATTATTCAAAGTCCATTAAAATTGAACTTTATGGATAGAAGTTTCTCTCATGCTTATTCTTCATGAATTTTTGTGAATTGTTAGTGTTAAAGGTATCAAATCCTAAAAGGCAATAAATAAAGCTATCCTTCCAATGGTAATTGTATCTTTCAACTTTATATACGAAAGCGAAATATCGGTTATCGAACTCACGAAAAATCCTTTTCATACTATTTAAAAATTAAGATCCAAGTTCAAAATTATCGAAGCACTGAAGTAAAGCATGCTTTTTTAAATTTGTACCTGAAAATCATACTCGAAGGAAGCATGCTAAATTCATGCATTTTCGGCATCTCTATTTCTAAATGACTCGTCTACGTTGACAGTTGAAAATGGCTTGCGAAATTGCATTACGGCACGTGGAGTGGGCATAACTAAGAATAGAGGGCCACTTCCTAGTTCAAGGGAGTCGTTACCGTCTCGTCCGTTGACACCGTCACAAAATTACGAAATATGGCGACCGGTGACGTTAATGTAAGCGGCTCGTGACTAATAGCCGTAATGAGGTATGTAAATAAAACGTTTACAACTGAACAGCATTGAGTGGAAAGGTGCCATAGATTGGATTACTTTGATTGATGATTGATGGTGTGATTGGTCTATAAGAGAAATGGCGATGGAGGCATTTCATTTCAAATTTCATTTTTTAATTTACTGAGTTGATCTTTGCCAGATTTTAACCTCATAGTCGTATATAATCTTCTGTGAGGGCACTTCAATGTCAAAACTCTCTTTATAGCAATTGTGCTCGTGGTGTAGATGTGTTCTTGGCTGAAAGTGGACTCACTGAATACCAAATTTGAAAGCAAAGCGATGTTCATCAACCTGTAATTTCCTGACCATTTAAATATGCTTAGTCACAGCCTGTAATGGTTCTGTCACGGTTTTCTGGATTATTAGCAAACTTATACTTCAGAGCACTTGCGTCCACGGCTGTTAACGGAATTGCGGTACATTCTCCGTCAGTGACTGCTCGCTGCTCTAAATATGGTCTATGGTTAATTTTATGCCAGACACTTGAAAGTTCCTTGTGAAACCATTTTTTTATGTGGCTATGAAATGATTGGTATAAACCTGATTTTCAATAAGTTTCTTTTGTAGAGTTACATCCTTGAAAAGATAATTGTATTAGACAATTTGACAATTATCATCAACGCGACACTGGTCTTAAGTGTAAGTGATTCCGCACCAGTTTTAATACATAATTGACATACCTGTGTCGATATTAAGGACTTCATGTTGCTATTAGTAACGACAGTTCTTCTGTCACAAGTTAGCTAAAATTGGTTGTTTTATTTTTTCGGATGAACTTTTTGCTGTTGGTCGTTGATGAACTTCATCTGGTATTTGGCCAAATGGCTCTACCAACGTCTGTTTCAAGGCGAGACATTTAACATCGGGCGACAGAATATGAAAACTCAGCATTAACAAAATTTATATTTCCTTACAGAAAAACATGCTAAAATGTTATTGTAACGCGAACTTTATTTAAACATGGCTCGTTTACCCATAAATCAATCGCAACACTGTTTCCGCTACATTGAAACTAAATTGCTTCGTAAAAAGCTCAAAAGCCTTTAAAGTAATCTTATTTAGCATCTACTTACAAATCGACTGCGATAACTTGAATGTTATAAAATAAAAAGAGCTCCCGAAAGGTAATCACGCGGGGAATCATCTCGAATAATTACGGAATATCCGATTCCGGACCCGCATCGAGCGCCATTTTAGCGCTCGGAAAGCAGTAGAATGCGCGCGCGCATCAAAAAACTCGCCCGGCGATAACTCAGCGTAGGAAAGTATACAAATGAACGCCATAACAAAGTCTTGGAAGTTATTAATGATTGGGAAAATTTTGGTATCGGCACATGTGCTACTATAGAGTTAGTTAAATTTTAAATAAATACACTTTACTAAGACGTCACAATATAGCGTTATTGAGCTCAAGCAAGTTCCTTGTACTATGGAGACAAAATAACGATAGTTATAATATCCTTTTTTAATATAAATCTACTTAACATAGAAAATGTATTGGTCTTGGCACTAAGACATGTTCATGCATACAAAATTTATTATTTTATTTTGTATGATTTATATTCTATATGTATCTTATTTAAATATGAAATAATGATAACATATATAAAATAACTTTTATATATCATTGCTTGAGCCTCCACTGGCGCAACCCGCATGCAGCAAGTCTTAAGCTGATTTATCCTTTTAACACAACTGTTCAGAACAAGATGATTCTCAAAGTCAAAACTTCAATCATAGAACCAGCGTGGAGAAGCCAATCTCCATCCTACTTTCATCGCAACATCCAAGAACCTATAACAAAAACAAAAGAACATCAATTTGTATATCATCAGCTCATAAACGTCCCCACGAGGGGCACGAGCCTACCCGGAATGGTTATTGGCCTTAGTCGTATACGGGCCCGGTGCGGATTGCCGCGACTTCACGCACAGCTTTGAATCTTCGCAGGCGTGGCAGGTTTCCCTACGATGTTTTCCTTCACGTAGGAGAGTCAGACAAACTTACATAATATAATTTCGAAATACTTGGTACGTAACGGGGTTTGAACCTGCACCCTCCAGATCGAAGGCAACAGTCAACCAATGCCACCGACGCTCTCATCTATTAAAAATGAAATGAAAATGAAATGAATGAATGAAATGATTTGTGAATATATATTTGTCTATTGATTATTACTTCCATGGTAGAAGAGATAGTTATAGCGATTGAGAAATACTATTATATACAAAGAAATACATATATGCAATTAAACTGAACAACACTTGAGCAAGTATGTTACACATTGCAAATGTCTTACTAAAGTAGCCACAGCTTTGTGTCTAGCTTAAAGTTCTGGTCCGTATAGGTTAAAGTTTTACATTAAGCACGAATTATTTAAATAAATTCAGCGTTTGTGCTCATTTGAATGGACTGTTGCCTTGCGATCTGGAGGGTGCAGGTACAAATCCCGCCACGTACCAATGTATTTACGCAATTATATATACGTTTATCCGACGCTGTTACGGCGAAGGAAAACATCGTGAGGAAACCTGCCCACGCTGAAGAGATTCAAAGGTGTGCGTGAAGTTGGCTAATCCGCACTGGACCCGCGTAGACGACTAAGGCCTATATACCCTTTACGGGTAGGCTCGTGCCCCTCGGTGGGGACGTATAATGAGCTGATAATGATGATGATTCATATCTTGTCGTTAACGCGCAGATAAAAAATAAGTGCATTAACATTTCTACTTCACAAGATTTCTAGACGACTTAGTAGCAATCACCTTCTAAAAAATGGCTTTACTAAAATCGGTTAGGCTCATTAGAATAACAAAAAATCATCAATTGATTTGTCATTACATAGAATGGAGTGTACCCACACATACTGTATTAATCACAATTGGGTTAATGTTAGGGTTGTCAAAACTATAAAAAAATAATCATAAATTAACCTTATGGTGTAATGGTTGAAATGTCGGCTCCTATATCAAGGGTTCCGGGTTTAATCCTCGGGCAGTACAATCATTAGTGTTTGTCTGGGTGTGCCTTTGTATGTATTCAATTAAATCGAAAACATAATACAACTACAAGCTTCACGCTTAACTTGGGACTAAAAAAACAAGATGGTACTTTCATCATCAGCTCATTAAACGTCCCCACCGAGGGGCACGAGCCTACCCGTATAGGGTGATTAGGCCTTAGTCGTCCACGCGGGCCCAGTGCGGATTGGACGACTTCACACACAACCTTCGAATCTCTTCGCAGGCGTGCATGAAGGTTTCCTCACGATGTTTTCCTTCACCGTAAGAGCGTCGGATAACGTACATATATTTTTTCGAAAATTGAAAATACATTGGTACGTGTCGGGATTTGAACCTCAGCCTCCCGGTAGGAAGGCGAAAGTCCACACTGAGCCACGACGCTCTCTGAGATGATGGTACTTATTAGGAGATAATTATTTATTTACTCATTCTACTTAAAGCTGGTTTCCACTTGTAGGGTATCAGATCCGTATATAAGTCTGAAAGTGACATTGTACTTTTCCCAGTTTGGTTAAGACAATACAGGTTGCATTGCAGGATTGTCTGACAAGAAAAATGATTTTGTCTCGGAGGGCACATGAAGCCGACGGTACCAGTTATAATCTTAGGTCGGTAATCGTTAACATCCACCAATCGGCATATAATATTACATTATCATTGATTTCTGATTTTTTTGAGTTTTATTTGTTTGCAAGTTGGCAACCCTGTTCTCTTACGCGCTCCAAACATATGTAACAGTGTGCACAAAAAACTGATGACTATCGTCCAAGAAGCTGCGAATTACAAATTCACCATTGAAATTGTTTTTTTTTCCTCAGTCCGTACTGCGGCTAAGTGCATGTTGATACAATCGTCAGAGGTGGAGTCAGTTTTGGGATCCGCAGGAAAATAATTGTGTCCTATCACTATGCTGATGATAGATTGAGGTGTCTATTATTAGTAAAGTTTTTTAAGAAGGAAATCATGGGGACCGAGCAAGGGTGTTAATAAAAGCGGGTGATAATTCTTACGTGAGATAATAATATGTTTAATATATTAAACTTATAAAAATCGCATATACTATTGATAAATGTATCATATACAAGATTGGTAAATCAATTACAAATTATCATTTTCAAATTATAACATTTCTTCAACTCTTCGCAGTCCACTGGACAAAGGTCCCCCAATTTGAGTGAGATAACCCTGTCCTCAGTCTTCATCATCCAGCCACCACTAGCGATATTTTTTTTATTCAATAAAAAATATTCCTTATACGGAACCCTTGGCGTTCAAATCAAATTTTCGCCCTGTTTTTTTTACTAAAAGATAACTCCAATTTCGCCAAGCTTACTGTCGATTGCCTCGGAGGGAGCGTTTTCAAAAATAAACAACTTAATGCGTGCACGAATAAGAACAATTGGTCGCATTGAATTTAAGAATATATTGACTTCAGATAAAACCTTTCGGAAGGAGGTACCAACTGATTTATGAAGAATAGGGATGATGACAACTGTATTCTAGATCACCGACGAGCCTACGACATCTACTAGATGGTAGACTCGATAATGAAAAATGAAAATGAAAAGTTATTATTCAGTTTAGGTCCTTATAGAACACTTATGAATGTCAAATGAAGCTACCACTGGTTCGGGAGGTAGTTTTGAAACTCAGTAGTTACTCTTTTAAAAAAAAATGTGTTGAATACAGATTCATTTGTAACCAAATAATTATATAAAGCAAATTATATTTTCAATTTTTATCGTATTATGATACTGAGTCGTACCACCGCAGTGCCAGATATTATCCCGTAAAATACGAGTATTATGCACTTTTGTGTTTCGGGGTGAGGGCACTGTAGCTACTGAAATTACCGGGTTTATGAGATATCTGTTGTCTCGAGTGACGAGTGCAGTGCGGCATTAATGGTGAATAATTGTCCTCGTTCAGCTTCCACCAGCTGGATGAGAAAAGCGGAGGACCGGGCAAAATGGGGGAGACCTATGTCCAGCAGTGGATTGCGATAGGTTGAAGAGAGAATACCTGACCATCGTTTTTTGTCGGTCATGGTCAAGCGTATCACTTACCATCAGGTGAGCGTCTGAACCGTTCTGTACACTTATAACAAAAAACTGCATATACAAATGTGTGCTATGTATATCCTATATACGAGTATCACAGGCTATGTAGCCTGCATCAAGTTATGATCAAGATATCAACTAGCAGGCTGTCAACTGACGTTTTTGAATTGTAAACGATGCATTTACGATTACCATATATATTTTTCGACTTCTCTCAGGCTTGCCGCCGGATTTTGCAATACTCGTAATATTTCAGGAATTTAAAATTTTTCAACGAACACAGATCATTAGAATATTTTAAAGATATCTTCAATGAAAAACCAATACGTAACGTATACCTACGTTTTTGGAAGATCACAGGACTTTTCAATGGCAATCTTGCCTTTTCTCCGATCTTTTTATTCATCTGATAACCCTAGTTGCATCTGACATTTTCGCAATTACAAAACGACCTTAATCGACACCGGAGATAATGAAATTCGACATTATAGCGATCGGCCGATACCCTCGATACTGCGAAAGTTTTCAATCAGCGCAATGATGACCTCTAAACGTTGGTCAAATAGAACGATAGTAATTTTGCAATTTTATCTGAGTTAGATCAAATTAATTTAGGTAACATCTATTTAACGCCTTGAATGCCTCTTAAAACAGTATAACTATAATGATTTGTCTTATCATCGTTTGTTATTTTATTTAAGGCTGTAATGATTTATTTTTATTTATTTATTTCATAGGAGGACCAACAGCAATGAAACACAATAATATACACAAATAACAACAGGTAGCCAATTATAGGTCCTCACTAATAAAGATTGTATAGAAAAGAACACCCGATTGCTTAATAAGACTAAACAATTAAAATACAACAAATGAGCCAACACAAAATCAACACAAGAAATTACTCAAATTTGGGTACTTTCAAAAAAATTCCTGCTCATGGCACTCCTCGCCGAAGCCACACTAGTATTGAAGAGATCAAAGTCTAAAATAGCATTTAATTGGTTGAATTTATCACCAACGTATCATATATAAATATGATGATGACGAAATGCATTTTTGAGACATGTAAATTTTTAATACGTCCAATATATAGAGGTGAAGGCAGTTTCTTTAAATAAGACATTTACACAGCGCCATCTAGCCCCAAGTTAAGCGTATTATGGGTACTAAACAACGGATAAACATACTTATATACATTTTTTTGTGAATACATACATATTATACATAGAAAACACCCAGACCATTACATGAACAACCAGTCTGTTGTTCATGTACACAAATGTTTGTACTGCACGGGGATTGAGCCCGGAACCCGTTTGTTTTGGCGTTGCTGTCGACCTCTCAATCGCAACACCAAATGGGTCGTCATAGTTCTTAAGGAAGTTTGGTGGAATGCGGTATGGCTGATATAAGAATTGATTAATTTTACGTTTGGGTGAAATTGACCTACTTAGCAATGGAACGCATAAAATCCACAACCATAGTGCGGATAACACGTGTTATAAGTTTCTCGTGTAACCGGAATAACAAGAAAAACATCAATATGTTTATTTCACATAAAAAAATATAAAACACACAGCTGATGTTAATGAACTTTGGAGTTTGGATGTAGTAAATAATATATTAACAGACAGCAGACGAGTTTTGGAGTGGAGACCGCGTCATGGCAAGCGTAGCGTAGGACGCCCTCCAGCCCGATGGACGGAAGGAAGGTCGCTGGTGGAAGCTGGATGAGAAAAGCGGAGGACCGGGATATCTGGCGCAAAATTGGGGACCTATGTCCAGCAGTGGACTGCGATAGGTTGAAGAGAGAGATAAATAATATATTAGAAAAACAACACTATCGTATAGTCCTCAGTAAGTATCGTTAAAGCTTGTCTTATAGATAAAGTCAATAAGGTCCTAGGGCGTAAATTTATTGCATAATTCATAATGTCTTCAGTGCCAAACACATAGAAAGTGATACATAGAACAATTCTTAAATCTAAATCAAAGGTGCCCACTCAGCTTTATGTCGAGGTTCTTAGTAAGCACCGTGACACTGATCTTCCGTGTGCATAATAAAATACGTATTATAAAAAAATAGGAGAAATTGGGTTTGGTTAACGTTTTACGGTTACCATCTTACACCATGTATGTGGAATCTATGGTCTTCTTCTTCTATGGCCACGTAATGAGGCGAGATGATGCCTATATTCTTAAAACCGCCTTGAACCTGCCGGAGAAAAAGAGAGGCAGAGGACGGACAACCTTATCTTTAGAATCGATGTTATACGTAGGAGAATTAAAGTTACCGGATCAGCAAGTATAAGTGGTAAGAAGTTTTGTTCTGTGACAACTCATCACGTGTGATGCAGAACTGAACCAGCTGACGAGTTTTGGAGTAGGTAGAGACCGTGTCTTGATACGTGTATCGCAGGATGCCTTCCTTTTTTCGCTGAAGCTGTAAAGGCCATCTGCGGCTAACAGCAGTAGTCAGTTCGAAAAGCTGCCTTCTGGTCCGATGGATCGATAATTTGTGAAAGATCGCTGATGAAGGTAAGACCGGAGGACCGGGATATCTGGCGCAAAGTGGGGGAGACCTATGTCCAGCAGTAGACTGCAACAAGTTGAAGGGAGAGATATCTTTGGGTTTATAAATTTGATTCATTTTTTTGGGTGAAAAAGCATTCATTTTTGCTTTTGTAAGTATCTGTACAGTATTTAACATATATCAACATAAGAAATAAGCGAAAACAATCTAGATAGGCTTTACGATTACCAATTTAATATAACACATAATGACGCCCAAAAATATCAAATAAAAACGTTAAAGATTATTTTCTATGAATAGTTTGTTTTTCATATTATTTTACTTAATATATCTACTGAGTCGGATAAATCACAGATACATGTGAAAGTGACCCGTGACCAAGTATCTGTGACGCGATTGTCAATCGAGTATTTTTAAACGATCGCAAATAGCTTTTAATTGGCTAGACCGTCTTGCTTTTGTTGCTCAATGAAAACTTGCAACGTATAATGTCAATGTGTTTATAAATTCGCATCATCATCAGCCTATCATAGCCCGCTGCAGGCACAGGCCTACCCTCATAATAAATAAATATCCACTAACATCCAAACTGCGCCATCTAGCCCGAAATTAAGCGTGAAGCCTGTATTATGGGTAGTAAACAACGGATAAATATACTTATATATATTTTTTGTAAATACATACATATTATACATAGAAAACACCCAGACTAATACAAACAGACATGTTCATGCACACAAATGTTTGTACTGCCCGGGGATTGAACCCGGAACCCTTCGGTGTAGCAGCCGACGTCTCGATCGCTACACCAAATGGGTCGTCATAGCACAGCTATGGGACCCAAGTCGAACTACCATACTAAGATTGTATCCGGGACCGACGGCTTAACGTGCCCTCGGAAGCACGGAATTGTCTATCTCTTTGGACAATCAGGTGATTCAGCTTGCTATGTCCTAACCAAATTAGGAAAATATCCTCAAAGTTATGTTTCCTCGCGGGATTCGAAGCTACGGTCCACGGGTCACGCAAGTAAACGCTGTGCCTAGTAGAATACGAATGCAGTTATCAGTTAAATCACTTATTTCACTCGTAATATGTGAGGCAGTCACAGTGATATCGTAAAATATTATAAAAGCTTAGTCATCATCAGCTCATTAAACGTCCCCATCGAGGGACACGAGCCGACCCGTATAGGGTGATTAGGCCTTAGTCGTCCACGCGGGCCCAGTGCGGATTGGACGACTTCACACACAACCTTTTAATCTCTTCGCAGGCGTGCATGAAGGTTTCCTCACGATGTTTTCCTTCACCGTAAGAGCGTCGGATAACGTATATATTTTCGAAAATTCGAAAACACATTGGTACGTGTCGGGTATTGAACATCAGCCCTCCTGGTAGGAAGGCGACAGTCCACACCATTGAGCCACCGACGCTCTTAAAAGCTTAGTAATGATGATTAACATGGACTTTATTGTAGGGGTAACTTTTTCTTCCAACTGACTACTACTGTTGGCCGCAGATGGCCTTTACAGCTTCACCGGGCAATAGGCGAGTGCAGATGGCTCTCAGCCTTAAGAATTTACACAGAGTAGATTTTACAGAGAAACAATCATAAATTCAAAACGCATTCAAAAAATTACTACGCGGGTTCCGGGCAGTTTGAAGAGATACGTCACAAGATAGCCATAATACCGTGGTAACTTGTTCGGGATCAGGTGTATATTATAGAGTGTTGCCATTTTACAGCACAATAACCAGTCAAAATCTACTGTAAAATATGCCTTTGATGTAAAAAAACTAAACAAATCGATTACCTAATGATTAACCATAAAGATGTAAATCACGACTCTATTTTATACAAAAAACTGCCACTGAATGTCGGCCGAATGTCTGTATATCCGTTTGTACGTAATCATTGCAAAGACCATTGAACCCGAGCAATTCCAGTTTTGTGTCATTTCGACCAGTTAACCTTTAAAGTTAAATTTCAATACGGCTATGATTTCCACAGTAGGGCATCATCAACAGCTTCAAGGCAACAGTGAATAGGCTGTTTATAGACAGGCATGATCCATCCTCGGCCGCATCATCGCTTACCATCAGGTGAGGTGGCGGTCAAATGTCTGCCTCATCATAATCATCATCATTTTAGCCTTTGGACGTCCACTGCTGGACATAGGCCTCCTCCAATGCTTTCCATACGTACCGATCTGAGGTAATATGCATCCAGCGCTTTCCGGCGACCTTAATCAGGTCGTCCGACCATCTTGCCGGTGGACGTCCTACGCTTCGGTTTCCGGTACGTGGTCTCCACTCAAGAACCTTTCTGCCCCAACGACCATCAGTTCTCCGGGCTATGTGGCCTGCCCATTGCCTCTTCAGCTTGGCGACGATCGACGGCGCGATGTCTGCCTATAGATGATAAAAAAAGAAGCTCATTTAATGTCCTCACACTCCTCACTGAGGGGCACGAGCCTACGTATAGGGTGCATAGGCCTGAGTCGTCTACGCGGGCTAAGAGCGGATTCGTTGTTTGCCGCGGTCGGCCTTCACAGCTTCACCGGACAAGTGGCGAGCGCAGATGGCTTTCAACCCAAAAAAATATTCAGAGTGGGATTCAAACCTCGGTTTGGACATTTCAAGACTATTGAGGGCTAGATAACCTAGAAGGTATATATTAAGGGAGAAAACAACCCAATTATATCCTGATATTTTAGCAGTACAGGAAAATAACAGAAAACGCAGAATAACTTAAAAGATTTACCCAAATTATGTAGTTAAATTCTCTAAAGACATAATCCATTAAATATGTTAGATAACGGACGATAAAATATATAAAGAACAATCAATTCTATATTTGTTAGACCATTTAAAACGCATATTGTTCAATATCTACAAATACAAGTTTGCAAGAAAACTATCTTAAATGCCCAGAAAAAAAATTATATGCCCAGATAGGTTACCGCCATCTCTTAAAACAGTACTACAATAAGATTACTTTACCTATTTTGGTACAACAATGCTGACGTATTATAATAATAATTCGCTAGGTGTGATTTATAGGATGTCTCACATTTTAATTTCCTATCAAAAAGAATATTTTTTTCAGATGAACATTGAGTTTTTTTGACCATCTAGATACCGATGTTTCTTAACATGTTTGTCTGTGAGCTACGTTAGCATAGCTATGGATAAATATTTAAGATTATTTGAAAGAAATTTAGCTCTTTGAACGCCAATAACAACTTTAGTCGTAGGAAACGATGGATTTTCTATATTGTCTGGATTCCTGGTATCAAAAATTTAAAGCGGTTTAGTTTTTTTATGTGTTTAAAAAGGAAAAAAAACATATTTTAGGCTCAAAGGACGTAATAACCAAAAATTATAATGATGTGTTTGTTCTTCTAACAAAATTAATAAATATTATCTTACTAAGAGGCTATTTATTAATTTTGTTAGATATGACATGACATGACATTTGACATGTTTTAAAAATGGAATCTAAAACTTTTTTTCATTTGTTGTTAGAAATATAGATAGTATCTTAGAATCATGTAGCCTCGTTTTGACTAGATGGCAAGTCCCATACGTCCATCGTAATCAATCGACATCCCGCGAATGTAGCGTTGCACTAATAGAGGAACCATTTACGGACCCCCAGCTATTTCGGGGCCGCGAGTGCTATGACCCCCCAAGAATGATTCTCCCTACTTGAAGTTCAAACGCGGGGAACACCGGGATTTTATTGCGGACGCACATAAAATCCCGAAGCGGGATTTCGGAGACATATTTCATTACCATTGCCAACAAATCGTATGGTCTCTGGATGGTCATATTTCTGCCAATCATAACCAGCTTTAACGTCCCATTGCAAGGCACGGGTCTTCCAGCATAGCTATGGCGAGATTAGGTTGTAACCCAGGATGTGGGCCTATTGGATTATGTTAACGACTACCATCCCACGATTGTAGCTGGACCGACATCTTTGTCCATATTTATACGGCTGTCAAAATACCAGATAATTGTGGTCGTCTCCAGCTGCAGTTAACACAGCGCGTGGCCTATGTTTTTGAGAGATTCTTGAAATATTTGGGAATTTTATTAGGCCATTAGATTCAAATCAAATTGATGATGAAAATTAGAATAAGTATATAGAAACAAAAGAAAAAACTAGAACATTTTTTGACCGAAACACGGAAATAACTTTTGATCGATATACCAAAAGTGATTGAGCGAAGCAAGCAGCTACGGGTACTCATTTATTGTTTGAGAATTGAACTCGTGAGTAAAATGCAGAATATTCTCAAGTTTAATCTCCACAAATAACGTTACTTAAAGATAATCCTAGCACGGAATCCTGTAGCCAGGTCAGCCATAACTCATTCCAGCCGTCAACGCGGTAGATTTAGCCGTTCCCCGGTGAGAGTTCCACTAACCTATGACTTTTGGAAAACTTATATAAACCGTACTGTCCAGATATGGAAACTTGGTGATTCTGTAGATACGGAATTCGAGTTGATTAATCGATGCTATGACGCAAATTACTCGTCGATCTGATGTTTAAATTTTAAATCGTAGCGGTGAAGCTTTTAAATATTATTAAAAGGAATTTAAATTAGAATTTTCTAATTGGTACGTTCTATAAATTGCTTTGATTGTTATTGTTACCAGGTTTTGATTTCTTGTATATTTTTCTCGGGTATTTTTTAAATTTCATGTAATCGTCTTTGTAAACAGCTTACAAAAAAAGGTTCATTATTTATCTATTACTTCTACGACCATGATCAGATCCTTACCTATATAGACCACTAATTGGCAAAACGATTATCAAAATGTAAGTGACTTATCTTGAATGTTTTGTTTGCTTATTTTATGTGATATGTCATTAATAATTATTTGAATTTTTACTTTAAGGTTTGCCCAAATTAGTAAGCGGGTTTTAAATTTTTAAACTTATGATGACCGATTATGTGTATTTTTTTATTATTGCTACTGCAACAATTATCAACTTATACACTTTTACACCGGAACACTGAAAAGTTAGACATAAAGATGCATATACTATGTATATGCTTAAAACAATAGCGAGCAGATGCGTTGCAGTATCGAAGTGTACAGTGGTCATTATTCAATTGTTATGCAAGGTGCAGCCGAGACGTCGACCTAAAATCGAATCTGGCTGCAAAGATGCGTGCGCGCATCTTACAACGCATGACGTGTCAACCCTATATACATAGTTTATATTTTATGTACTGTCGTTGTCACGTCAAATTTTTATTTTTCAATATTAAAATAACCTAACTTCTGCCTTTAATCCAGAAGACGGTTTGTAGCAGCAGAAATTTATAAAAGATTAGGCTTAAAAAGAGAGCTGCTATTCGCTCCCTTTTAAATGTTCTATTTATAAGCCACCGCTTTATTTGCAGACAATCTGAATAGTAATAAGAATAGATTAGAAAATCTGCCACCAACACACAACACAAAACAACAGAATATAATTTTGTTTGAGTTAGGATACGTTTTAAAATAAGTTGTACGGACTCTAGACTTGTACTAGCACGTATTACACAACATAATAAATAAACCTCGTTGTTTTCCTTTGCTGTACGTTACATGTATGTTGGGAGCGGCGACCATTCTAAACCTTTTGATTAGACAGCCTTTACAGGCAATTTACGCGTTTATCTAACGCTAAATAAGGGTGGTAAATGCTTACAGGACTGGTCACCTGCGAAATATATTCAATGTCACACACGGATGTCTTTTGCGTCCGTGACCGCATTAGAAACACATCTATGTAGTTCAATACCATCATCAATAAAGCTAACGAAAGGATCTGATCTGTTGACTTCATTACGACCTAGGAGTTAATTTAAGGGTAGTCCTACGCTTCTCTCCCCGTTCTGCGGTCGCAACTTCAGACCCATTGAATCGCATAACAATTCAATATACTCATTACATTGGCTAACTTTTTACACTAATTTGTCAAAACCACTTTTAAATAACCAACGGGATTTTTCTATAACCATATGACAGCCTACAGCTGGACTTAGTGCCTCCACAAAGATTGTGAGAGTTTTCGTAATCAGCGGAGCAAACGCAGGCGTTTCGCCAGTGCGTGCTTGGTGCTGATTTACCAAAGGCGCAAAAGTAGCTTTTATTATGTAGTCTTACTTCTAGATAAGGGTCTACTCAGTATTTTTTTTCATTTTGAGAAAGTGTAAGGAATTATTTTAATAACCATACTTAACACGAGTGTATCCGTTAGCAGCACGCACCACACACGGAATATATTTTTTGGTTTGCGTGTGACCTGCTGACGTTGGTCCGCATGCGGGTGTAACCGCTCGCGGTACCTGCATAAATGGTAAAAGGCCCTAACGGACAGTTGTATTTTAATCTGTCACCACCACTCGGCGTGAATTAAAGTTATCCGTATATTATTCTCGTGATATCGGTAGTAAAACATACTTATTAACTAATTAATATTCAATTTTACACGCGCGTACGACTTATTAAATATACATATTTTATTAACATACTTACCATTATAAAGGTAGAGATACCGTTTCTTGACATATTAGTAGTTGATTAATATATGATCAGGTTGAAAAATTTGATTTGAATTTTTATTTGGTAATTTATTGAGTCAATAAAAATGAGCAGTTATTTTCCACCTCGAATGGCTCATTGGTAAAGCTTTTGATATTATGTAACTATTGTTGTTGGCTGCGGATGCTGTTACAGCTTCACGGCTAACTCTAAGGTTCTACTCTTCAGTATTATGAACAATGAGTTAAATTCTTAGGTTGTACTAAATAGCCAAGCGTATTTTGGAAATAGATGAGGGCGCAGTTAAGAGCTTTTAAAACAATAATTTGTATGCATGCTTTGAATATTGTTATTTAATTATAATGTCATTAGATTTTTTTCAAATCAATACTTTAAAAACCTACTTTTACTACTCTACTCTTACTACTACTACTTTAAAAATTATAAGGTGGCTACGGGTTCTATTAGTAGGTTGAATATGGCAAAGAAGAAATAAACATAGGATTTTTTAAATTTTGAAAGTTTATCTAAAATCTCCAATATTTTTTTTTTTTTTTTTATGGAGCAAACGAGCTCGAGAGTCACCTGATGGAAAGTGATTATCTCCGCCCATAAACAACGGAGACACGAGAAGTGTCACCGGTGCGTTGCTTGCCTTTTAGGAAAGGAACGCACTCTTATTATTATTGCTATCACCAAACATTCGATTTAACATAAATTACATAGATTTTGAATATAAAATAAGAAACCATGGTGATTGTTATTGAAAAGATGCTAAAGTTACTGACCCAATCCTTTGAATTAGACTAAATCTAATACTATACACAAACGTTCATTATTGCGAAGTTAGAAACGGGTCAGTACGCAATATAAATCCGTATATTCCTATTCACAATCAAAATACAATTGTTGCGGGATAGTTAATAGGATGTATAATACTGGACAATCCAATAAAAAGCTATTTGATAGTACAGATAAAACTAATAACGTATTTACAAGTTCTGAAAGCAAAATGAACAAATTTACGTATGTTCGAATACTCTATATCGTCTCGCTGTCCGTAAACTCACATGTTTACGAGCAAAGACGATATAGTTTGCTGCAAAGATGAAATCTTTGTGGATTAAGAAAACTTAGGGCAATATAGAAATGGTTTGCAAAGTAGAGAATTACTAAGGAAACAGTTAACATTTAACTGAGAAGACCGCACATGTATTTTGCGTGGGTGCCTAAATCACAATTTCGCTTGCCGTTATAGTAACGCTTTTAGTATAACTTTATTCCAGGCTTAATGGTAACACCAAGGGGTTTTCCGCCTTCTCTTAAAACAGTATTCCAATAATGTTACTTTGACATTTCTGGTACAAAAATGCTGACGTATTGTTATAGTAAAACTTTTTTATGAGATGGCGGTAACTCCTCTGGTTGTGGAGCTTTTATTTTAGAAACTTTCTCAATATAAAAGGTGATTAAAACGTATTTTATAAATGATTACTTATTTAATATTTACTTTTATTAATAAAATCTTCCCTTAATTTATGTATCGCTAAGGAATTATTTGCTTCTTTTGGAACTTGATTCAGTCATTTACAAGTTTGANCATGACAAACAGTTTCTGCTGAATAGGCTCAGTGCGTTTATCAGGCAACATCAGAAGAGATGTGAGAGGCGGAATAGGGCTAGCTTTGCTGATGACGACTCGTCTATTAGACAGAGTTCTAGATAAATTCATGTTCTCAGCTTAGGATAGTAAATAGACATGATATAAGTGTAAATATATATAAATATGAATGTTTTGGATTGGCATCGAACTTGCTAACCCTGAGAGGCGAAGCAACGAATGTGCCATCGAGATCGTCAAATTAAAATGTCAAGTTAGGTTATTTATAAAATAATTTTAAAAAATGTGTAAATTATAAATGCTAAATTGATATCATCATCAGCTCATTAAACGTCCCCACCGAGGGGCACGAGCCTACCCGTATAGGAGCAGGCCTTAGTCGTCCACGCGGGCCCAGTGCGGATTGAACGACTTCACACACAACCTTCGAATCTCTTCGCAGGCGTGCTAAAGGTTTCCTCACGATGTTTTCCTTCACCGTAAGAGCGTCGGATAACGTACATATATTTCCGAAAATTTGAAAATACATTGGTACGTGTCGGGATTTGAACCTCAGCCCACCCGGTAGGAAGGCGTCAGTCCACACCACTGAGCCATCGACGCTCTAAATTGGCTGATATACAATTATAAAATAAAAATATAGATATGGATTACTTTTCGTAACGTTATTTAATTTAATCGCCATAACGAAGTTATTTTAAGATAGAAATAAAAAAATATGATTAAACACAGTCAGTCGCCTAAAAACCTTGCCAAAAACTTTAGCCATTCAAACCCATTAATACCTACAAAATTTAGGCCCGTATTCCAAAACGAGACTCAACGTCTCTTTACTTACATTGTGTTACAAAGGGATAGCGCTATATACGATAAATAGCAGTATCCCTTTCTTACTCTATTTAAGTAAAAATCAATGCTTGTGTCTAGTTCTAGAATACGGGCCTTAGTTTTAAAAGGGTAGTTCCCGCTCGTCATAAAACTTTAATACTTAAATCAACTCTAGAAAAGAAAGAAAGAAAACCATTGTTTCTTAAATTATATCTATTATAAGTACTAGGAGACCATGATTACATAGGTGTCCAATTAGTACTTTTCAGCGGACAGCATTTTTTATCAGTTCGATAAATTCATAAGTTGTTCACAACTAGGCTAACCTCTTTGTTATGTATGGTCCCCTAGTACTTTTTTCCAAATCATTTTAATATTTCTATAACAATATTACAATATGTTTATTAGGGGTGATGAGTGGGATTTTGTTTAATAATAATCGTCCCCGGGGGGGGGGGGGGGGGCATAGCTAGGGGTAACTACCCGTTTTAAAATTAGACCCGCTACTTGATTGCACCCGTATATCATCATCATATCAGCCTAAAGAGGATCATAGCAAATATAAATATCTTACTACATTTACAAACCCAATCTAGCCCTTTTTCTTAGGTTCTTGTATATGGTACAAGAACCCAGCTTAAATTGGGACTAAATAACTATTATAACTATTTAGACGACCCTTTTAGTGTAATGGTCGAGATGTCAGCTACTACACCAAGGGTTTCGGTTTCGATCCCCGGGCAGTACAAACATTTGTGTGCATGAACACGTCTTTTTGTACTGGTCTGGGTTTTTTTTCCTATGTATAATATGAATGTATTTACAAAAAAAAAGTATAAAAGTATGTTTATCCGTTGTTTAGTTTCCATATTAAAGGCTAATGCTTAGTTTGGGGCCAGATGGCGCTGTGTGAGCGTTAGTGGATATTTATTTATTTAAAATCATCATCAGCTTACAATTAAACGTCCCCACCGAGGGGCACGAGCCTACCCGTACGCGGTGATTAGGCCTTAGTCATCCACGCGGGCCCAGTGCGGATTGTTTGACTTCACGCACAACCTTTAAATTCGTAGGCGTGTGCAGGTTTCCTTACAAAATTTCCCTAAACCGTAAGAGCGTCGGATAAACGTACATATCATTTCGGAAAGACATTGGTACGTGGCGGGATTTGAACCTGCACCCTCCAGCTCAGAAGGCAGCAGTCCACACCATTGAGTAACTTTCTTTTCATTTTTGGCATCGTCCATCATAAAACTATTTAGGATGACAGACTATATTTATTTTAATTAGGGATTCTTAATATCTACCCGCACGAAAACGGGTTCCGCCGCTAGTTTCTTATAAATTAAAATTCAATATATAAACTTCCTGAAAATTGACCACTTTCAAATTAAATTTCTTTATGACTAAATTAATGATAAAATATGTGAGTTCCTAATTTTAATTTTATTGTAATTAATACTCGACTTAATATTTACAAATGCAGTTGTAAAGGCTTTAGCCTAAAACCATTCGTAGCACGCGCGTAGACAATCGATTCATCTATTGTGTGTTGTGATTTTCCTCCCGTGCTACGTACGAACGCTCATGAGCTTTAAATGTCGAAAATAAAGACTCAAACGTCAATTTTTTTTTTGATAACTTTAAATTGAATATTTTAGTTCATTTTATATAAAATCGGCGTTCTTATTCATTTCTTCTTTAGTTGTTTATTATAATTTATTTATGATTTTAACTCAAAATTAAGTGAAATTTGTAAATCTGTATATTTAAAAGTTAGAATAGCGTTCTAGAGATCTCAAGTTAATGTTAAACAATTAAACAGTTCTTTGCCAAATTGTTAAAAGCTGTTTGGCAGAGTGCTATAAATATTATTAAAATATAGTATGTATGTACATGAAGTAGTGTTTTGTAACAGTTAATGTATAGTCAATAGAAAATAAGCAATTTTGTTACCTAAAATTGACATTTAAACTAAGTATTTCAGCTCAAAGTATTATTTCACGAGAACTAGCATTTTCTAGAAAGGCATTTAGCTTAACCAGTAATGCAGATTATTTCGTTTTCTTTTCATTCACTGTAAACTTAGTGACTACATTTAATTGGAGTAAATTGTTAACATTTTAGATTATTTTTAACCAATGCCAAGATTGTATTTGTCACTGCCATAATACAATGTAACTTTTATTCTATACTATTATAATATTGTTTTTTATGATTAAATATACAAACCTATACTACAAGAACAAAGTGTTTTGTTTTCCCCTGATCATCAAATCATCTATAGTTCTTACAACTAGGGTGAAAGCCGATGAAAGTCAAAAGTCCGGAAAAACTAATTATTTCCATGGAAACTCTGAGATGCAGTAAACTTAATTCAGGTAAACTAAATACACTTTTAGTAAACTTTAATCACCTGGGTGAGTAATCTTTATTGCAAAATCCTGATATATCACGATTGCAAAATCGCTATCCTGAGGAAAGTAGAAAATATGGTAACCCTAACTACAACAAACATCATTTTCTTCGGATGGACTTTTCTTTTTTTGCCGGATGGCCTTTACAGCTTCACCGGACAAGTGGCTCTTATCCCGAAAAGTGTATGCGACGTGACTTAAGAGCGTCACAAACTGAGACTCGAACCTCTGCTTAGGCCTTACAGGGCTAGGCAGACTAATGTTTAATGTTTGGAGAGAAAAATGAACCCGGCACACACAGAGAGGTAACCCGGTACAGAGATTACGAAGATAACCACTGTAGGCGGTTGTTCCTAGAGTCTTCACTTTAAAATTTAAACAGTTCCTAACAAATTTAAGAATAGGGTTTCACTTTTTATCTAAGATTTTTATTAAGGTTTAACAAATGAAACAGAGCTTAATCAATAGTTTTTTATTACAATATCGCAGTACACAAAGTACAAAACTAATTAACTCTATTAATATAAATCTCTTATTTGAATATAGACGAATTTGCTGAATCTACCAATTTGTTTTTGCAGTAACAAAACAAACGTTTAATGTATAGATTATTTTACAAGAGCTAGAATAAAATTATAAGCTTTCTCAAGCAATGAGCAGAGAGTTATTTCTTCTTTTCCTACATAATCAATTAAAACTTTATTCATAAATTCGAACGATTTTTCAATAGATAAATACTACTGTTATAGGGTAATTAAAAATTTAAAACGAGTTTATTTCCCCTTAGTTTATTATTACCATTTATGTTAGTGTCCAACCAGATGGACGGATGACCTGGTTAAGGAGGCGGGTGCAGCAGATGGATGTCAACGGCTAGGGATCGGCCCGCGTGGAAATCATTAGGGGAGGCCTTCGTTCAGCAGTGGACATTTTAGGCTGTAATTATGATGATGATGATGATGATGTTACAGTTACAATAAAAAGCTGACCAAAACTAGTGACTGGTCTTCGAATATACCTGATCAGACAATCATGGTTTTGACCAAACTTCGTCTGTAAAATAAACTAATTTTACGTTACATGTATAATTGCTAAGCAAACAATTACTATAAAACAATTTGGCTTCCCATAAAATCATGGTTAGTTTCTCAATCATTAATTACTTGATTCCTGCTCTCGCGAAATAACCTATACGAAATATATTAATTTACAATAAAGATTTCAATTCAAAATATTATGTTAACAAAATAACCGTTGATACGATTGTTTTGAATCATTATTATTGTCTAACAACTTATTTTAATAACAAATCATCCATTAACAGTAACTCGAAACAAGATTTACACGTATTTATATTATTCCCTAAATGGAATTGTTAGTGCTAATGACTAGCAATATTGGTGATCATTTGGTATTGTCACCTTTTGTAATCAACATATCAGGTGTTATTGTCACCTCTTGGTAATCAAAATATCAGGTGTTATGTTACCTCTTCGTAACAATCAATGTATAAGGTATTATGTAACCTCGTAATATACGTTCGTGTTATTGTCACCTCTTGGTAATCTACATACATATTTAGTGTTATTGTAACCTCTTGGTAATCAACATATAAAGTGTAATTGTCACCTGGATAATCAACATATAGGGTATAATTGTCACCTCTTGTTAATCAACATATTAGGTGTTGTTACCTCTTGGTATTAATCAATATATATATTACCTCTTGGTAATCGAAATATTTGGTGTTATTATCACATCTTGGTAATCTACATAAAAGGTACTACTGTTACCTCTAGGTAATCAACATATAAGGTGTAATTGTCACCTCCTGGTGATCAACATATTAAGTGTAATTGTTACGCTTGGAAACCAAATATTAGGTGTTACCGCTTGGTAATCAACATATTAGGTGTTAGTTACCTCTTGGTATTAATCAATATATTAGGTATTATGTTACTTCTTGGTAATCAATATATTACGCGTTATTGTTACCTTCTGGTATTTAACATTCATATCATTGTCACCTCATGGTAATCAATATATTTGGTGCTATTGTCACATCTTAGTAATCAACATAAAAGGTGTAAGCAATTGTCACCTCTTGATTATCAATATATTTGGTGTAATTTTCACATCTAGGTAATCAACATATAAGGTGTAATTGTCACCTCCTGGTGATCAACATATAAGGTGTAATTGTCACCTCCTGGTGATCAACATATTAAGTGTAATTGTTACGTTTGGAAACCAAATATTATTAAACCGCTTGGTAATCAACATATTAAGTGTTAGTTACCTCTTGGTATTAATCAATATATATGGTATTATATTACCTCTTGGTAATCAAATATTTGGTGTTACCACTTGGTAATCAACATTTAATGTGTAATTGTCACCGCTTGGTAATCAAAATTCTAAGTATTATTGTTACCTTAGGTAGACAATACAATTTGTGATCTCTGATTAGAAAGCTTGCCATTACCCAAAGCGTGGAATCGATGGTCTGTTTAGTTATTATTTTATAAGAATAATCTAGCACTTTTTAAAGTACGACTGAACCCTTTTTAGAGCTATGTGACAAGTAATGACTACTCATAACATTTGTAAGTCATTATGAAAAATTTAAATGAAGTTAAAATCAAATGAGATGAGCGTTTAACATAGTTTTTTATTTTGCTTAGTAAGCATAATATGTAATTTATTAGAACGCAATTTAGATAACCAAATCGACAAAATCGCTGTAATAAAACTAAAAAGCTTCAAATTTTTGATAATTATGTACTACAATTTGATATTATCGCTACAAATACATTCTACTTTGTACACGCTACTATTAGTTATAAATTCACAATGATTACAAGTGCCTTAACATTAAGACAATATAAATACTATTTTGTATGTATAAAGATATAAATTCGAGATACATATTCAATACCCTGTTCAATTTTAAACACAAAATTCCCTAATATTTCCAATATGATAGTCACGCATGTACAGTCACGTGCAAATATATTATACATCGACACTTTATCAGTGCATATATAAGTGGCTTTTTGTTTTTTAATTTCAGAGTAAACTTTTTTCGAAACTAAAATCAGTAGTTCAAACAAAACAATACATAGTTGCTTGAAGAACGCCCTAGGCGTTTAATTGAATTTAAACAAATAACTACGACATACATTTAATTGGGAATTGACACCACTAATCGTTTACGTAACCTACTTTATATAATCTGTCAAAAAGGATTCCATATAATTTGTATGGAACTAGTGAGTTGTGACGTCAACAGTGATTATTGAACTAATATTTATTGGTCTCAGTGTATTTAAAATAAGATATTGCAAATAAAAGTGACCAATGAAACAAGATTTGTAAAATATGGTGCGCTTTTAAAAATAGGATTTGGTATTTTATTGAGGACAGCGGAAAGTACCTTATTGCACGCGACTATGTACATAAAATAGAACCAAAGTACAGTATGATTAAAATACATAGATATGTACTGTGTAATATATACTATAAATAGTACATATCTATGTAGGTAACATGGGTATAGTATTTGAGCGGCGTGGTCCATCGATGGACAAATTTAAGCTTTCTTGCATCTCTATTATTTTGGTTTTCCAAGTTTCATGAAAACCAAATTATACATAACATTATTTGGTAATAAAAACAAAAAAATAACTGCTTAAAATGATAACAAAAGAATATACAATCCGATACCAAATTTTGGTAAATTTGTATTGTTTCCACGACTTACAATAGACTACTCCGTACAAAATGCCAACAATCTGAAACAATAAATAATTATAAATAAATATCCACTGACATTCACACAGCGCCATCTAGCCCCAAGTTAAGCGTGAAGCCTGTATTATGGGTACTAAACAACGGATAAACATACTTACATACATTTCTTTTTTGGTATATACATATTATACATAGAAAACACCCAGACCATTACAAACAGACATGTTCATGCACACAAATGTCCGGGAATCGAACCCGGAACCCTTGGTGTAGCAGCCGACGTCTTATCCGCAACACCAAATGGGTCGTCAACAAAAAGTGATACAGGGTCTTCGCCACTTTTCTCCGGTAGACGCAATGTCTTAAGTTTCACGGTAGTTGAGATATGACTTTTTATATTTATCTTCAAAAACCCAAATTCATGCCTTCAAATCGTCATAACTTTAATTGTTATTGCAATACCGCAAGATATCTTGTCCATGTGTTCTTATTCTTAAAAAAATTTACTTCATATAATTCATATCGGGAAAAAGAATTAAGATTAATTTCAAACTCTGAAATCTTGAAATCTGAAACGAAACATAAGACATTCTCTAATGGTCAGGCGTGTCACTAACCACCATGTGAGCGTCTTGACCGTCCTGTACAAGAAAAAACAACAAAAAAAATATGGCCAAGTGTGAATGTTTGAGGTTATTTATATTTTAATTTGACGACCCATTTGGTGTAGCGGTTGAGACGTCGACTACTACACCAAGGGTTCCGGGTTCAACCCCCGGGGCAATACAAACATTTGTGTGCATGAACATGTCTGTTTGTAATGGTCTGGGCGTTTTCTATGTATAATATGTATATACCAAAAAAGAAATGTATGTAAGTATGTTTTTCCGTTGTTTAGTACCCATAATACAGGCTTCACGCTTAACTTGGGGCTAGATGGCGCTGTGTGAGTGTCAGTGGATATTTATATTATTTATTTATTTACTTACGGGTATCACTAGTTGACAGTGGGCGCGTGCTCAAAGTCCCCCTTGTCCAGGTGGTTCCGCGCCTTCGGCGAGTACACTAACATCGACATACGCTCCGGACTTGTCTTGTTGCGGTGGATGTCTGCAACATTTGTCACATGTCTGCTTAGATAAACTTACTGGATGCACAATCTCACTCAAAAATGGCCGCGGCAAAATTTTGGCCATCGCGTCAGTTGGGCAGAATTTTGCTATTTATGCTCGTGCTTTTGTTTTGTTTTTTTTTCTACCCATTTAATGAATAATGTGTCGTAACACAGATTTCCCAATACAAGAGATGGGGCGAGCCGCGTTTAAAGTGCGACAAATGTAAGCTCAACGAGCATACACTGGCTGCCAGTTCACGCTCTGTGAGACGAGTCAAGACGCACGAATATAAGAAGAAATTACCGTTTTATTCCAAAATGCCCATCCTGTGCAATTGCAACATGCCATCATCGCAATGAATCAGTAAATTTACCAATAGAATAACTTTTCACAGGTAAGAACCGAAAAGAAATTGCGACACTGGGACTGCCTATAAACTTGGCGGCTCGTCCAGTCTAATTGTATATTCGGATGTCTGTGGTCGTAAATATAACAATAAGTCAACGCATGTGTCAAGTGACTCGGACATTTTTCGCTACAACTATTTCTACGTGATTGTGCATCAAAGATTATTGTTTAGCATTTCTGATGAAATCTTTATATCGCTTTTAGGGTTCCGTAATTTAAAGGAAAAAATTGGCCAAGTTCGAGTCGAACTCGCGCATCACATAATGTACATCATAGATTTTTTAATTTCATCGATACCCTATTACAGGAGTTAAATAAAAATATATTAGAAACCTCAATATCATTATCAAGAAAGTAGGTAATTACAATGGGACATTTTCACGTCTGGATAGGTACCACCGCAGTGCCAGATATCGTCCCGTGAAATACCAGTGTTCTGCACTTTTGTGTTTCGGGATGCGGGCACTGTAGCTAGTGAAATTATCGTGTATAAGAGACTTACATCTTATACACATATAAACTCTTATACCCGGTAATTTCACTGGCTACAGTGCCCTCATCCCGAAACAAAAGTGCATAACACTCGTGTATCACGGGATGATATCCTGACCGTCCTGTACATTTATGACATAAAATATATACTCACATCGCAAACTGAGGCGTCTCTTGTGTCCGTGAGTTGTAGTTGTCGGCGCACGAGGGGACGCCGACGCCGGCCTCGCCGCCCCAGGACTCGACACAACATTTGTTTGTGTAACTACGACAATGATAATAATTTTGACGACCCATTTGGTGTTGCGGTCGAGAGGTCGACTGCACCACGAAGGGTGCCGGTTTCGATCCCCGGGCAGTACAAACATTTGTGTGCATGAACACGTCTGTTTGTAATGGTCTGGGTGTTTTCTATGTATAATTTGTATGTATTTACAAAAAAATTATATAAGTATGTTTATCCGTTGTTTAGTACCCATAATACAGGCTTCACGGTTAACTTGGGGCTAGATGGCGTTGTGTGAATGTCAGTGGATATTTATTTATTTACTTGTACTGTACAATCAAAACTTTTTTGTCTTTGTTTTTACTTGTAAACGCGCTCGTAATTGTAGATACCTCGCTTATAAACCTTAAAAATGTAGGACTAACTTGGGTCACTTTTCAACCATTAATAGGATTCAGAAACAATTCAGTCAATTATTACGCTCGCATAGATATAAACTCGATTTGTCATATTCACAGCGCAAGTTAAGTCTACCTTTCTGGCACTGGCTGCCAGTAACGAGTAGAATAATGTAAATGTATATTTTAAATTAAACGATTTCAGGCGTTCTGCGTGTCGACTCATTATTTAGTTGGGCATGCCGTGGCAGCCTTTAACTAGGGCAACACTACAATCATGTATTCATAGATATAAGTTTATAATTCGGTATTCTCCACCATCCACAATAAAATACCAAACCTTATTTTTATAAAAGCGCACCTTATTTTATATGTCGTTTCTTTGATCACTTTTGTTTATTTGCAATATTGTATTTTTAAATACACTGAAATCAATAAATATTAGGTCAATTGATGATAGTGAGCAATGACGTCACATATCAATAATATCATACAAAATATATGGAAACGTTCCTTTTTGACAGTTCACAAAAATGCGTCAACGATTAGTGGTGTCAAATACCCAATTGTATGGTGTTTGTTTTGTTGGCTGTCCTAAATAAATAAATATAGTAATAATAACATTGCAAACCAAACAACTCACCGCGATCGGTCAGAACAATCTCCCGATGCATGTGCGAGAGCTCAGCGTCGTTCACCAGCACTCTATGCTTGGCGCCGATTGCGCCGTCCCAGGTTCGGTTCCCGTCAGTCACGCGAGCCAGCTCGCGTTCCTTGTAATCGTCTTGAAGCGACGAATTTTTGCTGGTAGAGTCCGTCTGTAAAGTCAAAAATTAAAAGTTCAAATAGCTTTATTTGACAACATGACGAGCCAAGTGATTGTTGTGAAGTGCTTTATTACACCAAGGGTTCCGGGTTCAATGCTCGGGCAGTACAGTACATGAACATATTTATTAGTCTAGGTGTTTCTATGTATTTTTTATTTTGTGGTTAGGTAAACGAATGGTCAATTTTTTTATGACTGGACGGGACGGACAGTTCGCTCAACTGGTGATAAGTGATACGCCTGACCGTGACAAAAGCAGTGTTGAAAGAAACTAATTACAGTAGGTAGTCATTCCGTCAACACTGCCCTGCGCCCGCCCGAGTTCACCCGTTTTACTATGGTGACCTCCTCCTGAAACACAGAAGTGCAAAACACTTCTATTTTACAGGACGATATCTGGCACTGCCATGACCTCGCTCTGTATCGAGTCTACAACCTGGTAAACCAGGTTGACGGAAGTCCAAATTTCCCCTACCCCTTCCCTAGAATCATTTCCCTCTTTCTTTTTGAAGATTGGCTGCACATTCGTTGCTTTTTCAGAATTACCAGAATCCATATGAGACAATATGACTTACCATCAGTTGACTTGTCTCTTCTCGTTTGCTCACCTATGTAAAAATGTAGCTAACTATGACCATACCTTCTTACACGTAGGACTAGACTGAGGCCGGTCTGCAAAATCAATATTGCCCACTTTGTTCCTCGCAATGGGCGACAGCTTCCTAAACCCTCCCCTGCCCTCCAGCTCGATCCTCACAGTTTCCGTCACAGAACTGTTGCTCGTCCTTCCAAATAATGGAGATAGTTTTGGCTTCATACTTGTATTATCCGAATCCACGCTCTCTATCGTCAAAGTCGTGTCCACGCTATTCGTTATAGGCTTTACAATAATCACACCCCGTTCCAGATCCTTCTCCCGTTCCGTGGGAGACTTCGGATTAAAGTTGGGATTCTCAAAGCCAGTTTGGCTGATATCGTCGCTAACAGCTGTGAAAGTTTGCGAGGCTCTGTTTGTGTTGTTCATCATACGTTTCCTACGTTCGAGGTCGGCGTGAATGTCGGTCTGCACGCGCAGGTTTATGTCGCCGTAGCGTCTCACAATGTAGTTGAGAAGCCATGTGTAGCCCTTGCGGAGGCCCGGGTCGATTTTCACCTTTTTATTGTTTTCGATGTGCTGTGCGCTATATGATTCTACTAGGGTCGGACATCTGTACCTGTCGATGAAATGTTGGTTCGTGAATTGATAGGGTAGGGAATAAATTGCGTAAGAACCGTTGTACCGATTTTAGGGGGTGATACATTTATGCCAATTATCAGAAAGCTCCTAATGTAGATACATTTCTCTACTTATTCGCATAAGACGAAGTTATTTACTGCACCCAACCAGTAAATGCACCCATCAAATTTGCACTTCACCTTACGACTTTGTGAAAGTTTTACATACATGTGCTTGGATTTTCTTATTTTATATGAGCAATAAACTCATGAAGTCATGATACTAAGTTTTCATGATTTAGTTTACTCAACAAAAATAATGATATAAGCACCTAATCATTATACTTAATTCACATTAAAAACATTTAATGTTTAACGTATACGGCGCTCTGAAACTGTAGCCTCAGTTTTAAATACTTGGAAAGACTTGGTTCCAAAAAAGGATGTTTTCAACTGAATATGTCAAACATATCTTGAGGTCAAGTCTTTTTCAAACTTGACCATCGCGTTTTTTCTTCTAGAATTTTTCTGGCGGATTCAGCTTTTTTTCGTTTTTTACGAACTAACAATTGCTTTTGGCTGCAGATGGCCTTTGCAGCTTACCCGGGCAATTGGCGAACGCAGATGGCTCTCAGCCTTACTTGGCAGGTTCAGCGTTACGACGAAACGGCTGACGTGATTTCAATAAAATTTAACATAGTTATCTAACTTAGATTAATACAGGCTATGTAACATTACGAGGGTATGTTAACTTACCTGTTGACCAGAGGTTCGATGTTAAGTTTGTCGACAACATCGATGTCGTCCAAGGCGCCAGACTTGTCTTGCTTGTTTGCCAACACCAACACGGGTTTCCCTGCGAAATGCTTCCATCATCATCTTTTTCATTTACCACCATTCCATCTAGCCTCAGAGTTATAACTCTTTAAAAAGGCGCTTAGTGCTCACAAGTCTTATTCTTTTTTGACGACGTCTTGATTGCGTTAGTCTTAACTGGCAATACACACTAGTCAAAGACTTTCGTCTGGAGACACAGAGGTAATTTTGTCATCTTACCTAACGCGACCCATACTAATACGTGATTTTTTAAACTTTGCATGCGTCACACCTAGTACTGCGAAATTGGCCTAACATATGGCTAACTCATCATAACCGTCTCCGCGGTCGAGTGTCGGTTTTAAAATGAAGCTGTAAATGGTAGAAAGGGACCAGGGACGAAACAAAAACTTGGTCTCAGACTTTTTTGTCCCTGCGTTTTTATAGCTAGATTATTTCAGTCAGTTTTTTTATGTTAAGGTTTACTCCTGAACTCCTGTATATGTCCTCATTTAAGACGCTCACCTGATGGTTAGTGAATCGCCTGACCATGACAGAACGGCACTGAAGAAGACCGACAACTAATAGACATTAATTATTCTCCGTCAATGCCGCACTGCGCTGACACCATAAACAGATTTTAGGTCTTTTATACCGGTAATTTTACTAGCTACAGTGCCCTAAACACAAAAATGCATATCACTCCTGTTCCACGAACGATATCTGGCACTGCGGTGTACAAACCTAGACGACTCACTATCGAGTCTACCACTAAAATGTTTTGACCCATAAAGGCTGTGTTCACTAGAATATGTTTAGAAAAAGTGCTTTCCCTGCAGTGGGGCGATTAATAATCGACAGTAACGTTGACGATTTACAAAAGTTTCAGTCCATGTCCTCGCACCGTAAATGTGTACGGACAAACTATCAAAAAGTCTATCCTNGACCATACCTTCTTACACGTAGGACTAGACTGAGGCCGGTCTGCAAAATCAATATTGCCCACTTTGTTCCTCGCAATGGGCGACAGCTTCCTAAACCCTCCCCTGCCCTCCAGCTCGATCCTCACAGTTTCCGTCACAGAACTGTTGCTCGTCCTTCCAAATAATGGAGATAGTTTTGGCTTCATACTTGTATTATCCGAATCCACGCTCTCTATCGTCAAAGTCGTGTCCACGCTATTCGTGATAGGCTTTACAATAATCACACCCCGTTCCAGATCCTTCTCCCGTTCCGTGGGAGACTTCGGATTAAAGTTGGGATTCTCAAAGCCAGTTTGGCTGATATCGTCGCTAACAGCTGTGAAAGTTTGCGAGGCTCTGTTTGTGTTGTTCATCATACGTTTCCTACGTTCGAGGTCGGCGTGAATGTCGGTCTGCACGCGCAGGTTTATGTCGCCGTAGCGTCTCACAATGTAGTTGAGAAGCCATGTGTAGCCCTTGCGGAGGCCCGGGTCGATTTTCACCTTTTTATTGTTTTCGATGTGCTGTGCGCTATATGATTCTACTAGGGTCGGACATCTGTACCTGTCGATGAAATGTTGGTTCGTGAATTGATAGGGTAGGGAATAAATTGCGTAAGAACCGTTGTACCGATTTTAGGGGGTGATACATTTATGCCAATTATCAGAAAGCTCCTAATGTAGATAAATTTCTCTACTTATTCGCATAAGACGAAGTTATTTACTGCACCCAACCAGTAAATGCACCCATCAAATTTGCACTTCACCTTACGACTTTGTGAAAGTTTTACATACATGTGCTTGGATTTCTTATTTTATATGAGCAATAAACTCATGAAGTCATGATACTAAGTTTTCATGATTTAGTTTACTCAACAAAAATAATGATATAAGCACCTAATCATTATACTTAATTCACATTAAAAACATTTAATGTTTAACGTATACGGCGCTCTGAAACTGTAGCCTCAGTTTTAAATACTTGGAAAGACTTGGTTCCAAAAAAGGATGTTTTCAACTGAATATGTCAAACATATCTTGAGGTCAAGTCTTTTTCAAACTTGACCATCGCGTTTTTTCTTCTAGAATTTTTCTGGCGGATTCAGCTTTTTTTCGTTTTTTACGAACTAACAATTGCTTTTGGCTGCAGATGGCCTTTGCAGCTTACCCGGGCAATTGGCGAACGCAGATGGCTCTCAGCCTTACTTGGCAGGTTCAGCGTTACGACGAAACGGCTGACGTGATTTCAATAAAATTTAACATAGTTATCTAACTTAGATTAATACAGGCTATGTAACATTACAGAGGGTATGTTAACTTACCTGTTGACCAGAGGTTCGATGTTAAGTTTGTCGACAACATCGATGTCGTCCAAGGCGCCAGACTTGTCTTGCTTGTTTGCCAACACCAACACGGGTTTCCCTGCGAAATGCCTTCCATCATCATCTTTTTCATTTACCACCATTCCATCTAGCCTCAGAGTTATAACTCTTTAAAAAGGCGCTTAGTGCTCACAAGTCTTATTCTTTTTTGACGACGTCTTGATTGCGTTAGTCTTAACTGGCAATACACACTAGTCAAAGACTTTCGTCTGGAGACACAGAGGTAATTTTGTCATCTTACCTAACGCGACCCATACTAATACGTGATTTTTTAAACTTTGCATGCGTCACACCTAGTACTGCGAAATTGGCCTAACATATGGCTAACTCATCATAACCGTCTCCGCGGTCGAGTGTCGGTTTAAAATGAAGCTGTAAATGGTAGAAAGGGACCAGGGACGAAACAAAAAACTTGGTCTCAGACTTTTTTGTCCCTGCGTTTTTATAGCTAGATTATTTCAGTCAGTTTTTTTATGTTAAGGTTTACTCCTGAACTCCTGTATATGTCCTCATTTAAGACGCTCACCTGATGGTTAGTGAATCGCCTGACCATGACAGAACGGCACTGAAGAAGACCGACAACTAATAGACATTAATTATTCTCCGTCAATGCCGCACTGCGCCTGACACCATAAAAACAGATTTTAGGTCTTTTATACCCGGTAATTTTACTAGCTACAGTGCCCTAAAACACAAAAATGCATATCACTCCTGTTCCACGGAACGATATCTGGCACTGCGGTGGTACAAACCTAGACGACTCAGTATCGAGTCTACCACCTAATAAAATGTTTTGACCCCATAAAAGGCTGTGTTCACTAGAATATGTTTAGAAAAAGTGCTTTCCCTGCAGTGGGGCGATTATAATCGAACAGTAACGTTGACGATTTACAAAAGTTTCAGTCCATGTCCTCGCACCGTAAATGTGTACGGACAAACTATCAAAAAGTCTATCCCTCTGTCTTCAACCTTTTGCAGTCCTCAGCTGGACACAGGTCTCCCCGATTTTGCGCCAGATATCCCGGACCACCGCTTTCCTCACTCAGCCTCCACCAGCGACCTTTGGCAAGTCGGGCCAGAGGGCGTCCTACGCTACGCTTGCGGTCTCCACTCCAGAACTCGTCTGCTCCAGCGGCCATCGGTTCTGCGACATACGTGACCGGTCCAGTGTCACTTCATCTTGCTGATCCCAAAAACCTATGTGCGGCTTAATTCGGGCGCTTGGCAACCCTGCTAATCTTTTTTTCGTCCCTGAACATCGCGATTTTTCTGTTAGATTTTTTGTCAGTTTCAGCCTCATACCCGCGTGTGGGCCGTTGCCTGATGTAAAAAGTTTTAAAATGTTGTTCTTTTGTTCTACCCCCAAACAACGTATGTATGGGTGTAGAAATGTTTACCTTCGCGAATAGAGGATTACATGGGTCCCAAAAGGTAGTTATAAAGTAAGATTCCTTAGATCGTAACCAGATTTAGTCTGCCTTTATTATATCAACCACTGTGATGTGCGAAAGTAGACACCGTGATGTGCGAAAGTAGACACCGTGATGTGCGAAAGTAGACACCGTGATGTGCGAAAGTAGACACCGTGATGTGCGAAAGTAGACACCGTGATGTGCGAAAGTAGACACCGTGATGTGCGAAAGTAGACACCGTGATGTGCGAAAGTAGACACCGTGATGTGCGAAAGTAGACACCGTGATGTGCGAAAGTACTTTATTAGGCGCGCCGTTTACGATTTGTAATTTTGAAATCAGTAGTAAACACCACAAATAATGGTTTGTTATGACATTTTGTATGAAGACCATGGCCTTGTGACTCAGACCAACATATAGATTACCTACCCACCGAAAGATTAATGAATTTTAGATCTGTGCAGGCCTGCTGGTAATAGTATAAAAAAGTCATGGTACGTTTACGGTATCTGTGTGAAATCGATAATTTACGTATATTTTTATTAATATCATAAATGAAAATACGCAGTACCTGCTTTGTGCTCGGGCATTGTAGTTTTCACAGTTTTGTGGCTACCCTAACAAGATTTAATCTTTACTCTTCAATGGTTTTAATTAAAAAACTACGCAACTATAACAATAAACATTTTACCTGATATTTTATCGTGCGATAACACCTCCTCCAAAACCACTCTACACTCATCCAAGCGTGAAAAATCGCTGGAATCGATAACAAATATAACACCATGAACTTCGCTGTAATATTGTGACCATATTTGACGGAAATGCGGACCACCCCCTAAATCATATATCGTCACTGGGGTGTCTTTGTGTATTAAATTAACCGCTTTAAACCCACCGTTGGCAAAACTTTGTCGTCTTTCTCACCGGCCAAATTATTTACAGTTTTCGTTTTACCGGCATTATCAAGACCTATCAGTATTAAAACGATGTGTCGACGAGCCCTGCGCCGTCGGAAAACACTCGCCCAACAATTGCCCATTATTAAAACGCTCCCGCCACGCTATAAAAAATATTTCATCACTTTTCACAAACACAAAACTTAAATATTTCAAATGTTACTTCGAATGTGTCGACAGAGCACGTTCGTAAACAAAAGTTTAGTTGACACAACGGTTACCAATGGCGATCGAGACGATGTGGCCAGTGTTAAAACAACGCGTTCTCGTTGAGTACCTATTTATTTTAGCTATAATGACTAAGGAAATCGATTTGGAGGAAAGTAATCGAAGACTTTTGGGTTTTATTTTCAATTTATTTAATTTAAACAGAGTACAGTATTTGTTATATCGTAGGAAGACACAATAGTCTGTTAATTCTAAGTAAAATCAATGCAATAAAAATAACGACTGACTTTTATGCAAATCAATTTTTAATTTAACAATTCGGCGCCAATTATGATTTATTCAGTGTTAGTATTTGGGTGATTCGGGTCTTTAATATAGGTATTGTCTAACGTATAGGTAATTCTCAATTCTCATAATGAGCTACTAAAAAGATTTTAAAAGTCATCTAATCTAAGTAAGCATACATCAAGATGATCCTTTTCCAAGATGGTTTGGTTCCAATGTATTAAACTTTTGTGTTTCATACAGCTATAATAATAACACCCATAATAAAATCCAATACAAACAACAGTCAACCATTATATCTTGTATTGGAATTGTTTGAATGATTTACATCGTATGTTAGACCCCAAGGTTACAGGTGTCTTTTATTTACTTACAAATGAATAAAGTCATTGCTGTAGGATCTACGTTAAGCAAATAATATTTGTTTTAATTGATCTGACTCTCTCTTAATCATAAATAACCTAATAATAACGTACGGTTGTTTTTATGAAGGTAATAGATATGCGATAAGGATAAGAGAGAGAGCGTCGGTGGCTCAATGGTGTGGACTGTCGCCTTCCTACCGGGAGGGCTGAGGTTCAAATCCCGACCTTATCAATGTGTTTTCGAATTTTCGTAAATATATGTACGTTATCCGACGCTCTGACGGTGAAGGAAAACATCTTGAGGAAAGCTTCATGCACGCCTGCGAAGAGATTCGAAGGTTGTGTGTGAAGACGTCCAACCCGCACAGGCCCGCGTGGACGACTAAAGCCTAATCACCCTATACGGGTAGGCTCGTGCAGCTCGGTGGTGTTTAATGAGCTGATGATGATGATAGATAGGCAGTCAGTGTAATTACTCATAGGAATGCTTATAGGGCAAGTAGCTATAATTCGACACAAGTAGACACTTGTATTATTAAGTACTCGTATAAAATCTTGATGTTTTAAGGTCTTGCAGTGCAGCTAGTGAAATTAGGTACCAGTTGCAAAAGACCTAACATCTGTTGTCTCGGGTGATAGGCGAACTGCTGCATTGATGGAGATTAATAAAATGTTAGAGATAAATAAGCGATCAGCTTGCAATGTCCTAACCACAGATTTCCCAAACAGGAATGGGCAAGCCTGTTAAAGTGCGACAAATGTAAGCTCAACGAGCATACACTGGCTGCCAGTTTACGCTCTGTGAGACGAGTCAACGCACGAATATTAGAAGAAATTACCGTTTTTTCCAAAATGCCATCCTGTGCAACTGTAACATGCCATCATCACAAAGAATCTGTAAAATTTCCAAGAAATATAATAACTTTTCACAGGTAAGAACCGAAAAGAAATTGCGACACTGGGACTGCCTATAAACTGGCGCTTGTCCAGTCTAATTGTATATTCGGATGTCTGTGGTCCTAACCACCAGGAAAAAGTCGTGTAAAGTTACTCTGTGATCCAATGATGTAAAAAGTATAGATTCGTGATATGCTCACAAAACAATCGAAAAAAGTGTTCCGAATACAGCGACAGCACACATACACATATTTCGAATGAGCGTACATTCACCAAAGCAAAGCGCCTACAACTGTATCCTATTTGGCTTTCGTTTTTGAGGCACGGGTTGCGTATCTACCTTATACAGAATATCATTGCTGTGATCTCCTCGCGGGATTCAAACCCACGACCCTCGGATCACACAGCGATCTAAGCCCACCGCTCACACCACTAGTCAAGAAAGGCAGTTATGTCCATTGGATGCTGCTGTGGCAACACTCAGACTAACAACTGATTTAAATTTGTTTTATTATATGTACAGTACCTACAAACATGTCAAATTGGGGTTAGATGTCGTGTGTATGAGATTGTCGGTGGGCTTCCGTATAGTTTGATCGAATAAACAAAAGGGTAGACCCCTCACTCTTCAGCCTATAGCTGTCGAATGCTGGACGTAGGCCTCTCTCATTCTGCCGAAAAACTTTGGGTTGAGGTCTATTCCCCGAAAAGGAGAAAGTTACTTTTTTCAATATTGAATAAAATCACCAAATAAAAATACATATTGGACATATTTTTATTCATATAAATAATATCAGCCATTAATACAGGTACAATTTTGACATAACTTGATTTACAAAGCTCGGTGTGTTCAATAATCTATATTCGAACGCGCCAATGAAATATAATCTTTATTTCACGTACCATTAACGTACACTATAGTCTGTTTTATGAATAAGTGTGTATTTATAATATTTTCTTTTAACATCTTTGTTTATAATCAATCATTTTACATTTCATTTTTGTTTGTAACTATTGCAACAAGTTTATAACAAAATTATAATAAAAGCATATAGCATTTACAGTAACAACAAAAAATCTTTTAGAATTGCCTAATTGTAAATATTTGCAAAAGCTTCATACTTGTAAATATTCACATTTAAAGTCCCAATTCAATTCAAAGTTTCAATAAATAATCAACATTGGTCTTTGCAGCAAAAATAATATTTTATTAATGGCAACATTGCTTACAAAAAACGTTGTATTAAGTTATATAAACATAATAAATCGCTTCTCTAAATAATACCTAATCTTCTGCAAATAGAAAAACACATTTGCTTTTTGATGACATATTTAATTCCTTGCCTAGGGGAAAGAAAGAAACTACAAAATAAATACTGAAATCTACTTTCCATAGTGTACGTTTCTGAAACATATATTTGAATTTGATAGAATGTGACTTTATGTGACCGAAAATCTCAACCTTTTCACCGCCAGAAAAGAAAAAGAAAATATATTGTGACTTGAATATTTCGACTGCGGCGATAAAAGTTAAATATTACAATTCGAAAATTAAATATATTCAATACGATAACTCATTGAATTAAAAATGCACATCTCCAATAGAAAATATTGCCAGTCACTAAAAACCTTATCTGAACTTAACAAGAATGGTGTCGCCATTTTTGACGGAAAAATACGCAAGATCTTTCATTACATTATCGAGACATATCTCCGCGCCGTTCATTTGTTCGTCCTGTAAATACAGCGTCGGCTTGCCAGTGTTGCCATTCTTCGAGAACATCCTTTGCGTGAGTGTTACCAGTTTTTGTACTGCCATAGTTAGTGGAAATTTCTTCTTGAAGGATTTGCCGTTTTCATCGCGCAAAGTTATTTCTATGAGCTGTGAAGTGAGCGTTGTTGTTTTCGGTTGTTTCACTAAAAGACTGTCTTCTGGTATTCCGTATTCTGGAAATTAATAATTATAAATAAAATAAATATCTACTGACATTCACACAGCGCCGTTTAGCCCCAAGTTCAGAGTGAAGCTTGTATAATGGGTACTAAACAAAAAAAGGATATTATGTGTGTTTATGTACATATACACTTTTTTTTTTGTAAATACATATATATTATGCATAGAAAACACCCAGACCATTACAAACAGACATGTTCATACACATAAATGTTTGTACTGCCCGGGGATCGAACCCGGAACCTTTGGTGTAGCAGCCGAGCCCTCCCGGTAGGAGGGCTGAGGTCGACAGTCCACACCATTGAGCCACCAAAGCTCCAGGGACTCATAGTGGTTAGTAACAATATTACTTAGGGGCTATATTAGTATGTACCTCTCTCTCCCTTAAACTTATCGCAGTCCACTGCTGGACATAGGTCTCCCCCATTTTGCACCAGACATCCCGGTCCTCCGCTTTTCTCGTTCAAGTTTTTTCTTATGCAATTTAATTTGATTATTTTCTTATTGGGATTGTATTAAGGGAACTTTGATTTATATAAATACTTGATACGTTTTATAGACAAATATATTGTAAAAGCACAAACATTTTTAAAGGAGTGACTGCTGAGTTTCTTGCTGGATTCTTCTCAACAACAACAGTCCGATCCAGTGGTAGAATCAAATTTTGACATTCATAAGTGTTCTTTATGGACCCAAATTCAATAAATATATTTTCATTTTATCTCATTTCTCATCTAGCTACCACCAGCGACCTTTCGCAAGTGTACCTACATAATACAAAAACTTTTGCCACTCACTGTCAATCAACTCCTGAAACCGCCTGTGCTCCAAGCGGAACCCGATGTCATTGTGACGGGCCTTCCACTCCGCTCCGTATCTCTTCATATAGTCATATTCGGCGCCGCGTCGCAGTTCCCTCGTTATAGCTGAACCGTTGAGTTCCTGGAATTCAGCAGACATCAGTTAATTAGGCTCACCGATGTACTTGAACCGAAGACAAGTTTGAAATTCATCATCATCAGCTCATTAAACGTCCCCACCGAGGGGCACGAGCCTACCCGTATAGGGGTGATTAGGCCTTAGTCGTCCACGCGGGCCCAGTGCGGGTTGGACGACTTCACACACAACCTTTGAATCTCTTCGCAGGCGTGCGCAGGTTTCCTCACGATGTTTTCCTTCACCGTCGGATAACGTACATATATTTTTCGAAAATTCGAAAACACATTGGTACGTGTCGGGATTTGAACCTCAGCCCGGTAGGAGGGCGACAGTCCACACCATTGAGCCACCGACGCTCTAAGCAAATCGGATTAATAATTACAAATTTCGGTTTTATCATATTCAACATTAAAAATACCTGCAAAGTGCCAATTTTAGCCACGATCAGCTGCGATCCCGTGTCATAGTCTTCGGTATTCTGAATTGGATTCTTGAGGAAGTACAGTTTTCTCAGCTTATTCAGTTTGTCGAGTTCACTTACAGACCGCCACTGGAAAAATTAAACAAATTTATTATATACCATAGATATAGATATAATTTTTATTGCACACAAAAAAGACACAAATTTAACAATAAATAAAAGAAAATTATGCAATTAAGGCGGTCTTATCGCTTGTCTTTTCCTTTTCGGTCCCTTATTTCAACTTTTTTACTGTTATATTAAGTTATAGAATTTGATTGTATTTGTAAATTTGGTGCACCGAATAAACAATTTTCTTTCCTTCTCTCTCTTTGTTATATATGAAGGCGGGCTGCGTCCCGTCCGTGCCCCGTGCGCTTGGTGCCACGTGACAATCGACGCCATGTCGATTGGTGCTGCGGTTGAGACGTCGACTGCAACACCATTTGTGTGCATGAACATGTCTGTTTGTAATGGTCTAGGTGTTTTCTATGTATAATATGTATGTATTTACAAAAAAATGTATATTAGTATGTTTATCTGTTGTTTAGTACCCATTATACAGGCTTATACTTGGGGCTAGATGACGCTGTGTGAATGTCACTGGATATTTATTATTATTATTATCACCAATAAATCAGTGTGCTAACTGCTAGCAAGCGTTTCACTTCTATGCCCACGGCCTTATCCAAATATCCATCACTCTTCGACCTATCGCAGTCCACTGCTGGACCCCATTTTGCGCCAGATTTCCCGGTCCTCCGCTTCCACCAGAAAAAGAAAGAATTTAATTTTCAGAGAATTATGACAACCTACCTTCCTTTAGCACTGCATCAGTCACGGTCAAGCATATCACTTACCACACAACAAAATGACCGTTCACTTATAATAATAAAGCTATTTGTAAACAAACAAATACTCACATCGTTAATCCTGTTTCTATTCAAAAACAACACCTCCAAGTTCTCAAACAGTTCCACTTTATTATCTTGGTCGTCGTTAAACCTTATCTCCTCAATATAACAATCGTTCAGACTCAACACCTTAAGATTTTTAAGCCCCACCGAGATTCATCACTTCGTACCATGAATCTATTGGGTTGCCATCCAAACGGAGCACAGTCAACGTGCGTAGAGTTAACTTAGGTGGTATTATTGTATTAATTCGGTTGTAAGCTGCAATAATTTCGGTTATATTCGGCCATAGGTGTGACAGAGCTAGGAGGTCCGACCATTCGTAGTCGCACACTGATATGTTGAGTTTTTCGAGGTTAGCGAAGTTTATGGATTGATGGGCGAGCGTCTCTTCGGGCATGTCTATTGCCATTCGGTTCTTGCTGTGAAGAATTAATTATAATTAGGTAAGTCAAAAAGAGAAAATGAGGCTGAAACTGGCAGAAAAATTCTAGCAGAAAAAACGCGATGGTTAGGGACAGAATGGAGAATTGAAGACTTTTCTCCATGGAATATGTTCAAAAATCTTAATGATTCGCACATTTACGTCCAGAGCTATAAACAAAACAGCCTCTTTTGGGGCCAACCTTTATTCATCACTGGTCTTCGCGTACTTCTGCTAGTTTTTTTTCTGCCGGTTTCAGCTTCATTAAGAGACATTACATCCTTAGATAAACATTAAAATACGAGTTATGTTATGCACAATCACCAAGAAATACACATTATACTTGTCATAAAATTATTCATTAAAATTTTGACCTTACAGCTTCACTAAAAGGGTACAAAATCAAAAGCACGAGCATACTACAATGTCAGTATGACATGTGATTATGAATGATATCTGCCCAACTGGGTCGCGATGGGTAGAATTTTATCGCAGACAGTTTTGGTGTGAGATTGTGCGTCTAGTTTATTGTTTATCTAAATAAATAAATAATATAAATATCTACTGACATTCACACAGCGCCATCTAGCCACAAGTTAAGCGTTAAGCCTGTATTATGGGTACTCAACAACGGATAAACATACATATATATATTTGTAAATACATACATATAATACATAGAAACACCCAGACCATTACAAACAGACATGTTCATGCACACAAATGTTTGTACTGCCCGGGGATCGAACCCGGAACCCTTGGTGTTGCGGCCGACCTCTTAACCGCAACACCAAATGGGTCGTCGTAAGTGTATATCACATATTTTACTAGGTGGTAGACTCGGTACTGAGTCGTATAGGTAGGTACCGCCGCAGTGTGAGATATCGTACCGTGAAACACGAGCGTTTTTGGCACTTCTGTGTCTCGGGATGAGGGCACTGTAGCTAGTGAAATTACCGGGTATAAGAAACCTAACATCTGTTGTCTCGGGTGACGGGCGCAGTGCGGCATTGATGGAGAATAATTACTGTTTATCAGTTGTTAGTCTCCTTCAATATCGCTCTGTTATGGTCAGGCGTATCACTTACATGCATCGGGTGAGCGAACTTCTTCTTCCTATTTTTATGGATTTTAGCGTGTTTTTCATGATTCCGCCAATGTGTGAGCTAACTTACTATCTCGTATAAAAAATGAACTAAATACCCACCTACCCCCGTGATTTCTATTCCTAGCAATTGATCATAATCAGCTCATTAACGTCCCCACCGAGGGGCACGAGCCTACCCGTATAGGGTGATAAGGCCTTAGTCGTCCACGCGGACCCATTGCGGGTTGGACGACTTCACGCACAGCCTTTGAATCTCTTCGCAGGCGTGCGCAGGTTTCCTCACGATATTTTCCTTCACAGAAAGAGCGTCGGATAACGTACATATATTTTTAGAAAATTCGAAAATACATTGGTACGTGGCGGTATTTGAACCTCAGCCCTCTCGGTAGGAGGGCGACAGTCCACACCATTGAGCCACCGACCCACATTGTTTTCATCCAAAGGCAATACCTGACATCCAGCTCCCTCAAGTCAGGCAGCTGTGCGGACAGCTGGATCACCTCGCGCCAATTCGAGAACAGATTCCTCGACACGTCGATGCTGCGCACGTTGGGACAGAGGCTGGCCACGTCGCCCGCTTTGGCCACGTTCTGATCGTGCACGCACACTTCTTGGAGGCGGTCGAATTTCCTGTTAATGTTAATAAATATATATCCACTGACACTTACACAGCGCCATCTAGCCCCAAGTTAAGCGTGAAGCCTGTACTATGGGTACTAAACAACCAAATAAACATACTTAGAACCTTTTTTGTAAATACATACATATTATAGAAATCACTCAGACCAAACAAACAGACATGTTTCATGCACACAATGTTTGTAGTGCCCGGGGTTCCGGTCTATTACACCAATGGATTGTAAATGTAAATAAATGAATACCCTCTGACACTCACACAGCGCCATCTAGCCCCAAACTATGCTTTGTTATCCAACTGACTACTGTTGGCTGCAGATGGCCTTTACACCTTCACGTGCAATTGTTGAGCGCAGATGGCTCACAGACTTAATTGCCCCAAACTAAGCATTTTTATCACCATCATCAGCCTATCGGCCCACTGCAGGGCACTGGCCTTCCCGCACAGCAATAGGGAAATTGGAGTAAGGATGACTAAACTGACTTTGACAGATGACTGGCGAAGTTGATGTGATAAAGAGCAACAAAGGCTACTTTTAATTTTACGCGAAAGAAGGGCCAGGCAGTTATTCTCAAATAAATATTGAATTCATTTATTCTTAACTTACTGTTTCTGGTGTATCTTTTCGAATCCCACCATTTCAATGAATGGGGCGCCCATCTCGCGTTTCCACTCGTTGATCACGGTTCTGCGGTGGGCGGCAACTGTCTCATCCTAATACAAAATACATAAATTAAATAATATCCACTGACATTCACAGAACGCTATTAAGCCGCAAGCTAAGCGTGTACCTTGTTTTGCAGGTACTAAACAACAACATCTTTACATAGAAACACCCAGACCAATAAAACAGACATGTCATGCACACAATGTTTGTACTGCTGGGATCGAACCTATTCATATTTATTTAAATGTTTGTACTGGTCAGGGTTCAAACCTAAAACGTTTTGCTGTATGTTCTATGTTAGTGGTGTTGATTTCCGCATTTAGTCCGTGCAGTGGACCATTGTGCGTGAGCCATGGCGGCCTGCTGTATTAGCTCACCTTAACCATTACACATATACGGAAATATTTAACGATTTCAAGATTAATATTCTTCAAGCTGGATAAAAGTATTGACTGTAAAAAATATTACATCCCAGTTATAACAGAACCAAATGAATTATTTCATTTCTATGAAAAAAATATTCAATTCTCAGATGAGACTGAAACTGGCAGAAAAAAACTAACAGAAAATGCGATGGCCAGGGACGAAAAAATAATTGGTCTCAAAAATACTGTTATTTTAAACTTCTGACTCCAATGTGCAATTTTTTTTAATATATTCTATTGCATATATATATATATATATCAGCCTTTTTTGGGACAGTCTTTTTTGTACTGTGCCATAATGTTTTTCCTGCCTGTTTCAGCCACATATTCTCAGTACACAAATCAGACATTTATTGTAGAATTTACATTCTAGTACTGATTCTGATTCAAGTAGCTTTAATAATAACCAAACTTAGAAGGCCATACTATCCCTGGACAAAAGGCTGTTCAATTGCCTTGTGTTTGGACAGGTATGGCCTGAGACTGGTGACAGTGTCCATCACTGGATACTGTTCACTAAACAAGCATTTCCACATATTAGGTATCAGTTAGTCCTCTGTGCAGAGTGCAGGAGGTGGAGGAAACAGTGGCAAATGTGCTACTTGAGTGCAGTGGCGCTGCCCAGATCTGCAAGGAAACTATCAGTGCACCAGTAACAATTGCACACATCCTGAGTAGACCGGGACGATTAATCTGCTTCTGGAGGAAGGTGGGCTTGCTGGAGTGATCGACTTAGTGCAGAAACCAACCCCAATAAGATAGAACATAAAATAGTAGTTGTGATGTATGAATTACAATTACTTGCTTATAAGCAACTTTAAATAAAAATCCATTTAAAAAAAGAAAATATAATAATTACTACATTCTTTGTATTTATTGCAGCAAATAATTTATCTATGTGTGGTTAACAAAACAGAAGCTTGTTTAAGTTTTATATCGCCCACACAATGCTAAACAGGATTGGTAATTATATAGTGGGTGTACATGACCTATTTTGTACAACTAAACTTAAAGCAAATAATTGCCAATAATACTACGGTGAATTAATTCAATCAATATTACTCACCTCGCGATCTCCGTAGTACTTTCGGATGGCATCAGCGCAAGTCCTAAATGGTGATATTTTATTAGGGCGAATGAATGACCCAGCTCCAGGTTTTGATGTTTTGAAGTACTGCACGTCATCAACTGATCCATCATGCTTTCCTCTAGCAGGATCGTCCCATTCCACACCGTACCAAACGCCTTTGTAGCCCTGCACTTCACCAATATACTTTACGGTACCAAAATCATCGTTGCACTTCACACGGCTACCAATATGCACTTGAAACTCCGAATCGTCAGTACCATTATGACTGTCCATAGTACCGTTACAAAATTTTGGTATTAAATTTACAGGCATTGCGCCCACCATATTTTGGGTTTTCGAAAAAGGAACTGTTTATCAAAAGAAAAACAGGTTGACTTTTTAGAAACGCTATGAGCTGTCAATGTCAGTTTTGATATTAGTCATAAAATTACGCAAAATAATAGAACCAGTGTTGTCATTTTTCAAATATGCGACATAGTATTTCTGAGGCTTGTATGGCAAATTATTTACGTTTGGAGCTTTCGATAATAAGTGAATGTTTTTTTACATTTTATTATTTACTGTTTATCTATCTTAAAGTCCAACAATATTTTTTGTTGTAGCGTTGGGTGTTGCTACTTTAACAACATTATCGAGAAATGACACAACGTGTATTTCGTTATTTATTCAAGAGATAGCAGCACATGCAAGTAATGGTGAGGATAAAAGCCACTGTGATTGGTCGAACAGAATAAAATTATAAACCGACCACGAATAAATGTTGTATTTACTAAAACAGTTCCGAATTAATCGTGGTTAACTTTAGGATAGGGTGAATGTTGGCGAATCGTCCTGTGTGTGAAGTGCTAACCTCGGGTTGGAACATTTAGCAGGAGTTGCCTCCAGCGTAGTTCGGACTGAAGTTGTATGAATACCCGGCGTTTGGTTCAATGATCCACTTATTTTCATTCGTTGTCTGTGTTCGGGTTCGGTCCTAGCGTCCTCTCGCTCTCATCTTTCCAAAATCGGGAAACGGGACGTAAAAGTGTTTTTGACAAAAATGGCTACCTATCGAAGTGTCTCGGTCGTGAATACGAGCCGATAAACAGAAATGTCTGTTCATGTATGTGAAAATATGCAGTTTATAAGTGAACAATTGTTTCGTGCTGTGCAATAGTGCATACGGATTTGTCTCGACAAAGGATACTATCGTCAAAAATGAGGTAGGTACCGTTGGGTTCATCGCTCCAGAGGTTTCGTTAGCAAAACAAATAAATAATTATATGGACGTACATGCACGCGTCGTTCTATTTTTAAGTCAGGAATATTTACTGCTTCGCTGAGCATCTGTTTAATTCTCAGAGCTTTTTTCTCATGCAATATGATAAGGTAAACAACTAACTTGAGACGGGCGTGCGGACGTCATGCTCCATCGATTATTCGATTACAATCGCAATTATCGTGTTTTATGAATGACATTGTTATAAAAAGTCTTGTAAACACACGAACTGTTTAACATCTAATTTTCCTATGTAGTGATTTGCATTGTATCTTTACGATATTGATTTTTCGACGTGTAACCAGGGGGTACCCCACACGACGTGAATTTTTAGATTTATACTCTGTTCTTATATTTTAACTATTAGAATCTTGTGAATTAATAACCATGTACGTTTCTAGAACATCGGACAGTCAAATGTGCCACGTTCGGCGCTTTAAGTCCATGACGAAGTTAATGTTTTTCGCAGAATTAGGGTGGCGTAAGCCCTCGCGGTGTATGTGTGGATAGGGTGATAATATTAGTCTATGTGACTAATAAATTCGATGGAATCACCGCGCCCCTTTTCTTTATCTTCTTTTGAATCATTATTTTTGTAATTATGCCTTATCTGATGTTGTTATACTTCTTATCAGGAAAGTGATTTATGATAGATTGAATATACAGACTTGTTTAAGAATGTTGTATGTATATTGTACAATACCTGATCTCTCCTACTTGCCGTCCCCTACAGGGTGCATAAATGTACTTACATTTATATGGTGGCTAAATGGTGTGGACTGTCGCCTTCCTACCGGGAGGGCTGAGTTTCAAATCCCGACACGTATCAATGAGTTATCGAATTTTCGAAAATATATGTACGTTATCCGACGCTCTTACCGTGAAGGAAAACATCCTGAGGAAACCTTTATGCACACTTTAGGTTTAATGAGCTGATGATGATGAAATTGTTTTAATATCTGTGTTACTTATGGAGTGCAATATTAAGTTGAATATAAATGACAATAATTGTTTCTCTGTTTAAAGCTTATTCGTTATATTATTGGCTTTCATTAAAAAAAAATACACTTATGATAGGTAAAAGTACCATGGCATACAGTATAGGTAAATGTACAGTTTAATACACACAAATAATTATAAAGAACCTGTACATAATTTTATTGAATATAAACTAATGACTGCTATCTTTGTGTATTTATATTAATTTGCTATTAAAATAGTACTTACAACTTGTTTATGAATACAAAGTTATTAAATGTGTTTTATTTTGGTGCACTTTGTCACTAACTTCATGATTACAGATATTAGAAATAGGATATGAAATTATATGGCAAATTATTTACCCATCAAACTTTCCCAAAGTCACAAATATACCTATAACTTTAAAGTTAAGCAATAAGCTTCCAGGCCAGGATTCTTAAAGTATTAATTGTGGATTATAAAATCTACAATTAATACTTAAACAATCAATCTACTCAAAACAATTCCCCAACTGGCCTGTGTGGACTGAGGCCTATACACCCTTTACAGGTAGGCTCGTGCCCCTCCAGCATGATGTTTGATGCTGCTGCTGATGACTTAAACAATCAATGCAAAGTTTACGGTATTTTGCAATTATTTGGTTTCATAATGAGGAGGAGACACATAACAGAGGTCTATAAATTTATAATGGTTCAGCCTGGCTAAGTATATTTATATATAAAAAAGAAATACTTACATTTTATAGCATACCGTGATTCACAAATTTTCACAAAAAGTTAACAAAACTTATTGAAAATAAACAAAAAATATATATTTTGGAAACATAAGGGAAGGTATTGCAATATTATGACCCACCTGAAAATTGTGTTTATGTATTTTATTTACAAGGTTTATGTACAATCACACTTTGGAAACAAAAACATAGACTTGTTTGAAAAAATAAACAATTATAGGCAAACACAACATGTACTAATAAGAATATAATCACTATCAAAGAAAACAGTGAACTGATATTGCAAAATAAAAATACTAACAATTCAAATTTTTCTTCTTGATACAACAATATATTGTCATCATCTCAGCTCATTAAACATCCCCACCGAGGGGCACGTGCCTACTCGTATAGGGTGTATAGGCTTAGCCGTTCACGCGGGCCCAGTGCGAATTGGCCGACTTCACGCAAAACCTTTGAATCACTTCGCAGGCGTGCGCAGGTTCCCTCACGATGTTTTCCGTCACGTAAGAGCGTCTGATAAACGTACGTATAATTTTGAAAATTCGAAATGAAAGTACGTGCCGGATTTTGAATCTGCACCCTCCAGATCGGAAGGCAACAGTCCACACCAAAGAGCCACCGACGCTCATTCATTTTGAAGGTCATACACTCGTATGTATGAACTATAAGTGTATCTATAAAGCGCATACGTAAGTTTTGTGCATTCAGTTTTCACCTGTCTGGTTAATTAAAGATTGATCAACGGGTTTTGCCAAAGCGGGTTTAAATGGTCGGTATTTGTTATTTTATTTCTCAAATTGATGGCTACTGTTTTCGAGAGATTGAACCTTATTTCCCTGTACAGATAGGCTATAAAATTATTGCCAAGGACTTCTCTCGAAGCATCTATTATTTGCAGAATCATTTAGAATAAAAAGGAATTATTGTAATTTGATCTCAACCTACGTAGGTATTCCAAGCTCAAACTAACATATCTATACTTAATATCAAACAAACTGTCCAGTTTGACTGAACAGTTTGTTTGGTTTAACGCGCTAATCTCGGGAATTTCTGGTAGATTTGTCAAATTGTTCAGTGTTTGATGGCTTATTTTCCAAGGAAAGCTCTAAATCATCACCCTAAGTGCAATACTGAGTAACAAGGAAGAATGTTCCAAAATCGGGAGATTTTTTCTTAGTGAGGAGCACGTAAGAAAAAAATGC
>PQWD01000234.1:0-21646 GCA_019425675.1 Leucinodes orbonalis
CTTTATTACAGGGTTGAATCAAAATAACTATAAAATGATTCACTAATAGGAGCAATTTTCGTTTGTTGTTTTTGTGAAGTTTTATTCCGACATATGACATAATTTACAACAGCCGCAGCTGTTTGGTTGTAAAATAATAATTACTCACTGTTCTTTTAAAATGACGTACACAATCATCATCATCATCATTACAACCTAGAAAGTCCACTGCTGAACGAAGGCCTCCCCTAATGATTTCCACGCGGACCGATCCCTTGCAGTTGACATCCATCTGCTACCTGCCACCTTAACCAGATCATCAGACCATCTGGTTGGGGGTCGGCCTACGCTTCGTTTTCCGTTACGCGGACGCCACTCGAGAACCTTTCGCCCCATCGCCATCGGTTCTACGCACTATGTGCCCTGCCCACGTACACAATAGTGGTAGACAATGCTCGGATCATTGAGGAAGACGAGATAATATGATAGCCCAGTTGTTATTTAAGCCGTGCCTTTTGCATGCAAAACAATGTGAATAGAGCGTCGGTGGCTCATTGGTATGGACTGTTCCCTTCCGATTTGTAGGGCGCAGGTTCCAAGCCACGAACCAATGTATTTTCGAATTTTGAAAGCTAGGTGAACAAGTCCATTTTAAAAGTACATTAATTAATTAAAAAAATGCACCAAAGGAAAACACATACAATTTAAAGCATTTTTTTCTTGAAACCATTTTAATAAACGCAACATTTAATAAAGTTGTAGTACAAAATTCATAAACTATGCATACTAACTACAAAGGCATGACGTCATAATGAAGTAACCATTGGTATTAAGCGTTTTATGGGAAAGTCCATTATTGTGTTTTTAGAATTGTGATAACTCTGTGAGTTTAAATTTTAACGGCGTCATTATTTTACCAATGATTCTATTATTAAAAGTCCATCGTAACCATAGCAGAAAAAAATATTCATCATTTATATTGCCACGCCCACTTGCCTGCTGCAACTAAAAAAGCACTGCACAAGTGGTGAGCGCAAACAAGTTTTGGCGTTTATACAGTAAATAGAGGGTAAATGCGAGCGTTTATTTCGATTAATTAAGAATATTGCTACTATAAATTGACCCACGCCACCAAACCTTTTCTTGAGACGACTTTGCCATTGGTCGTAGCGTGGCTTTGCACCTTCTTCGAAGTATTTGAATTAGCTATATACTAAAAGGGCTTTAAGGATCTATAGCAATGATGTAAAAAGTATAGATTCGTGATAAGTATGCTCACAAAACAATCGAAAAGTGTTCTGAATGCAGCGACAGCACACATACACATATTTCGAATTTACCAAAACAAAGAGCCTACAACTTAGTATATTTATTAAATCTGTGCTACAACTGTATTCTTTTTGGCGGTTCGTTTTTGAGGCACGGGTGCGTATCTACTTTATATATACAGAATATCATTGATCTATAATGGATTAGCTGTAAGTAAGGTTTGCTGTGGCAGCACTGCATCCTAGATAACAACATCATAAAAAGGGCAAGACGCACAGCTCAGCAATGAATAAAATTAAAGATAAATAATCTCACATGTGCGTTGCGAAAGATTTTATTTATGAAGTTTGGTTGAACGCACGTGCTCATGATGTCCCTATAAAAAGGCTTGACGTTAATCATACGATACCAAAACGACTCTTGGCTCAGTATTTGATATCAACAAAGACACATGGGTGGTGTCATTTAACATAACGGAAAAATCAAGCAGCTGCACACTGATTTAATATAATGCAAATTATTATACTGTGTTAAGAACGTGACAGATTAACAAACCTAATTCTGTAAAATGTTATATCAAAAACTAAAGACTGACATATCCGTACTCTCTGGATACTGGCCATTTCAAATATTTTTATGGATGACGTGTATTCAAATTCTAACATACTGCTGATAGTCTTTCAGTTATCAGTCTAAGACTTCAGTTTATCTAAGCTGACAGTAGATATATACTCGTAGTTTTGGAGCTTTGGAAAATGAATCCCACCAATAACATTTCATGTAAAATGTTGCCAAAACCACCACGGTTTGTCCTGTGGAAAATATATCAGATCTCATGTAGAGTCAAGCTTCTGAATCTTCACGGCCTAACTCTACAAATTCTACATATTTGTAAATATGTATGGCTTTGCCATTTCGCTATCGAGGCGATGACAATATTAATTAGTTACTGATCTGAAGAAAGTAACGAAACAGCCAAGCCATATTTACTGCGATATTTTACGTCTCGGCGGAGATACTAAGCTTTCAAATACGATTTTATTTCAAATACCTAATGACATTTTAAACACCAAATCAACATAATGATTATTAGGTAACGCATACTGGCCAGCAGCACGCAGAACGGTTATTGCAAAGTCACCGAAACTGCAGCTAAAAAGAGTAAACATCATAAATTAATACGCAATTTAATTTTAGGTTATAATTGAGGTACTAGTTTCATTTTGCGTTGTTCAAAACTTAGATCTTCTGCGTACAAATTCTAAATCTAAAGGTATAAAATAATAGTAAAAAAAATATAATATATTTTATTAATGTTTAACAAGAATAATAATTATCTCATTATAATTTACCCCCTTTAACAATAATAATAAGTGCATATATGTATACGTTAATAAATGATGAGCACAGTGATTTGGCAAACATTTGTGCTATATAGTATGTCGTCTTTGCTGCGCAATAGCACTCTTCTTTCAACGCTTCCTTAATATAACCCTTGGCACTTGACTCTTGATTTAAGGACATACAAGACAATATTAGGAGAAGATTTAAAAATGAAGACCTAGATAAATGATGCGAAATAGCAAGAGTTATACGCAGAAGTGAACTAGGAAAACAAGCGAGTGGAGAAAAGCTGCAGATGTTTTTACTGCAAGCAAGCAATATAATGTTTAAAGCGACCTAAATTCACTGCAAACAACAATTGGAAGAAAATATTGACATAATTCCGACAAAATGTCTGTACAAGTGAAACTGAAAAAAGATAATCAGGCGGGCGCGGATCGCGATCTTGTTACCAAAGCTTTTAAATACCGTTTGCATTTTACATTTGGGAATTCGCTTTAATTTAGAATCATCAATATTTGTGGCTTACTTATAATCCGATACTATCTATCATTCTCAATCAAAATTTAGGTATATACCTTTTAATTTTTGTTCTTGCCACTACATAGGCCTGGTGCGTGTGCACAGCATAGCTACTGGGAGATTACGCCCGATGTGGATTAGTATAGATTGCGCCGTGCCCTCCAAAGCACGCAATTATACTCGTATTACATCTCAGGTGGTTCAGTCTGGAATATCCTAACCAAACTGGAAAAAAACACATAATTCTACTTTTACTATGCGGTCTCCCGTAGGATTCGAACTCATGACACCCGGATTACGCAGTGACCTCAAAACAACGCCCCTACCACAAGGCCACGGAGGCAGTTTTAGTCTCATCATCAGCTCATTATACGTCCCCCCCGAGGGCCTCGAGCCTACCCGGTGTATAGGCCGAAGTCGTCCCCGCGAGTCCAGTGCAGATTGGCCGACTTCACAACCTTTTAATCTTTTCTCAGGCTTGCGCAGGATTCCTCACGATGTTTTCCTTTACAGTAAAAGCGTTTGATAAACGTACATAATTTTGAAAAGATATTGGTGCGAGGCGGAATTTGAACCTGCACCATCCAGAACGGAAGGCAACAGTCCACACTGATGTGCCACCGACGTTCACATTTTAGTCTTAACTACTATAAATGCTGATCTGTACTTTGTCACGTCGTATGTGTGGAAAAAGTAAATGCTGTTTTGTAAAAACTATAATTGTGCGTGGACTTCATATATGCAAATAAGCAGTGCATATCCTAGATACACATTCTAGATACACAGGTGTCGCAACATATTAAATGATTGCAAATATTCGCCCATTTTCCGTCTACAGATTCAACTCCGATCTGCTGTCATGAACAGCACTCAAAAATGTAAATTATTATTGTTTTTGNGCAGCACTGCATCCTAGATAACAACATCATAAAAAGGGCAAGACGCACAGCTCAGCAATGAATAAAATTAAAGATAAATAATCTCACATGTGCGTTGCGAAAGATTTTATTTATGAAGTTTGGTTGAACGCACGTGCTCATGATGTCCCTATAAAAAGGCTTGACGTTAATCATACGATACCAAAACGACTCTTGGCTCAGTGTTTGATATCAACAAAGACACATGGGTGGGACCGTGTCATTTAACATAACGGAAAAATCAAGCAGCTGCACACTGATTTAATATAATGCAAATTATTATACTGTGTTAGGAACGTGACAGATTAACAAACTTAATTCTGTAAAATGTTATATCAAAAACTAAAGACTGACATATCCGTACTCTCTGGATACTGGCCATTTCAAATATTTGTATGGATGACGTGTATTCAAATTCTAAAATACTGCTGATAGTAGATATATAATCGTGTTTGCCTAAAAGGTTTGGAGCAATCTAAGTGGAAAATGAATCCCACCAATAACATTTCATGTAAAATGTTGCCAAAACCACCACACGGTTTGTCCTGTGGAAAATATATCAGATCTCATGTAGAGTCAAGCTTCTGAATCTTCACGGCCTAACTCTACAAATTCTACATATTTGTAAATATGTATGGCTTTGCCATTTCGCTATCGAGGCGATGACAATATTAATTAGTTACTGATCTGAAGAAAGTGACGAAACAGCCAAGCCATATTTACTGCGATATTTTACGTCTCGGCGGAGATGTACTAAGCTTTCAAATTACGATTTTATTTCAAATACCTAATGACATTTTTAACACCAAATCACATAATGATTTATTAGGTAACGGCATATTGCAGCAGCACGGCAGAACGGGGTTATTGCAAAGTCACCGAAACTGCAGCTAAAAATAGTAAACATCATAAATTAATACGCAATTTAATTTTAGGTTATAATTGAAGGTACTAGTTTTCATTTTGCGTTGTTCAAAACTTAGATCTTCTGCGTAGCAAATTCTAAATCTAAAGGTATAAAATAATAGTAAATAAAATATATAATATTAATTTATTAATGTTTAACAAGAATATATAACTATCTCAGTTATAATTTACCCCCGTTTGAACAATAAATAATAAGTGCATAATATGTATACGTTAATAAATGATGAGCACAGTGATTTGGCAAACATTTGTGCTATATAGTATGTCGTTCTTTGCTGCGCAATAGCACTCTTCTTTCAACGCTTCCTTAATATAACCCTTGGCACACTGGACTCTTGATTTAAGGACATACAAAGACAATATTAGGAGAGAAGATTTTAAAAGTGAAGACCTAGATAAATGATGCGAAATAGCAAGAGTTATACGCAGAAGTGAACTAGGAAAACAAGCGAGTGGAGAAAAGCTGCAGATGTTTTTACTGCAAGCAAGCAATATAATGTTTAAAGCGACCTAAATTACACTGCAAACAACACTGCGAATAAATTGGAAGAAAATATTGACATAATTCCGACAAAATGTCTGTACAAGTGAAACTGAAAACAGATAATAAGGCGGGCGCGGATCGCGATCTTGTTACCAAAGCTTTTAAATACCGTTTGCATTTTACATTTGGGAATTCGCTTTAATTTAGAATCATCAATATATTTGTGGCTTACTTATAATCCGATACTATCTATCATTCTCAATCAAAATTTAGGTATATACCTTTTAATTTTTGTTCTTGCCACTACATAGGCCTGGTGCGTGTGCACAGCATAGCTACTGGGAGATTACGCCCGATGTGGATTAGTATAGATTGCGCCGTGCCCTCCGAAGCACGCAATTATACTCGTATTACATCTCAGGTCGTTCAGTCTGGAATATCCTAACCAAACTGGAAAAATCACATAATTTTACTTATACCATGCGGTCTCCCGTGGGATTCGAACTCATGACACCCGGATTACGCAGTGACCTCATCTTTACCGTAAGAGCGTTTGATAAACGTACATAATTTTGAAAAGATATTGGTGCGTGGCGGAATTTGAACCTGCACCATCCAGAACGGAAGGCAACAGTCCACACTGATGTGCTACCGACGTTCACATTTTAGTCTTAACTACTATAAATGCTAGATCTGTATCTTTGTTCACGTCGTATGTGGTGGGAAAAAATAAATGCTGTTTTTGTAAAAACTATAATTGTGGCGTGGACTTCATATATGCAAATAAGCAGTGCATATCCTAGATACACATTCTAGATACACAGGGTCGCCAACATATTAAATGATTGCAAATTATTCGCCCATTTTCCTCTACAGATTTCAAACCATAGGCGATCTGCTGTCATGAACAGCACTCAAAAATGTAAATTATTTATTGTTTTTGCGATTAGTGTCGCTCACTTTGCATAACCTACTCTACTCATAATCACTGTGCCGCCACCAATGATGTAAAAAAGTATGGATTCGTGATATGCTCACAAAACAATCGAATAAAGTGTTCTGAATACAGTGACAGCATACATACACATTTTTCGAATTTCGAACACATTTACCTAAACAAAAGAGTACGAACTGTGCTCTCTTTGGCGGTTTGTTTTTAAGGCACGGATGGCGTATCTACCTTTATATATACAGAATATCATTGGCCGCCACTGCTATACGTGTAGGCTCGTGCCCCTCGCTGCGAACGTACAATGAGCTGATGATGATTAATATTATTATTATGATACGTCTTCAAAAACAGTAATTCCGCTGCGCCATAAGTAGCATTCAGTACAAAACCTACTTCATACATCAAAATAAGCAGATTTGGCGTGTTCTGTCGTGATCATTTGTGTCTATCAAATTCATTGTCAAATAACGATGCCGAATCCGATCAATCAAAAACTAAGTGGCATGATAAAATGTCATTGGCTGAGTTTTATGTAAGAACCGTGGAGTGGTTAAGATGCCAAAAGATATGGGTTAGGATATTTTTTATACCGCATGTAAACTTAATTCGTCTGTAATAGTGATTTTTATGATATTATGTGTCGATAAGTTCGCTAAGTGAAACGCTTGACTATGAATATTTTCCAATAAGAGAGCGAAGAGATACAAAGGTTGTACGTGAAGTCGGCCAATCCTTTAAGCCCTTCACGGGTAGGCTCGTGCCCCTTGGTGGGGACGTTTAGTGAGCTGATAATGGTGAGTCAGTTTAAGTAAGAAGCTTGGTATACCCAACTTGCAATAAGGCGCAAATTCGACCCCACATGAAATATTGCGCCCTCTGCACCAGCTTCTTAATTTGACTGCATTCAAAGACGAGCTGCTCAAATCATCAACGATCCGGTTATTTACGATTAGCTTGATCCTTGATCGTTTGCGTAGAGCTCTGAGATCCTCTATCACGTATATCGCGGGGAGTGTTCGGTGGAATTTGGACTCCTTCCTGCTGCTACATTTCACCACGTACTTCGAGGAAAAACTCATGTTTTAAATCATAATGTAATAATCACAATAGCAAATACTATAGATCAGTAAATTTATTACTCTTCGGTCGCGTCCGCAACTTCAATGATTTCTACACGTAGGCTACGTATTGCGTATAAAATGAAATGGTAAACAAAAAGGGCTATTCGGAACATATTATTTGGAAAACATTTAGTGAACATAGCACAACCAATGCTTCCAATACTCGNTCACTATTGACAAATTTTATATTATTTAAGTTTTAAATAGCATAGATATCACTATTACTGAAATTATAACCTTAAAATAAACAATGCAATATTAACCTTGAACGTTGTATGAACAGTGTAAATATCATTACATACAAAAAAAAAAGTACAAGTAAAAATAACTAACGATGGTGCTTCCTGCCAGACGTCAGACAACAATGCGTACGACATTATCTGGTCCCTAATCAGACTTGGCGCCCGAGACGATCTATTAAGCAACCTAGACGTCCCTAGGGACTCCGTTTCGTCAATTTGGAAATATGATTGAATTCAGATGTATTAAATGAATATCAGAATTCTTATAAAACGATACGTACCATTTAAATCGTTATCATATTTTTTAAAAGTATTTTTAACCATTTGTATTGCGGTTGAGACGTCGACTGCCAACACCAAGGGTTCCGGGTTCGATCCCCGGGCAGTACAAACATGTGTGTGCATGAACTGTCTGTTTCTTATGATGGGTGTTTCTGTGTATAATATGTATGTATTTACAAAAAAAAATGTAAGTATGTATCCGTTGTTTAGTACCCATAATAGAGATTTCACGCTTAAATTGGGCAGATGGCTGTGTGACTGTCAGTGGATATTTATTATTTATTTAAAGCAGGATTTCAACTCAAAAAATTCGATGGTTGCTTTGGATATGCGTCAGCGGCGTTAAAGGGTAAATGCAGGATTTGTATATTCCATCTTGAACATGTATCATGGTAAAGCAATAGTTTGACATTCTTAATTAATTCAAATCTTCCAATAAATGATGATGACATTATGTGTGGATTTTAATTTTTTTTTAAATTTTATTTCGAAATTATTTTTATTATTGAGACATATTATTATTTAGTGGACACATTCTATATTATATTGACAAACATATTTTCTTCACATGTGTAAAGTTTTATTTGTTTTGTTTGGATTTATTATTATTTATTAAAATATCTCATAATCTTTTATTATCTGATATTGATACTAATTTGTTATTGACTGACTTAAATAAGTAAATAATGCACTAACTGTCAATCAATATATATGTAAATTTTATTTTTTTGTCAATGTTAAATTGCGACGCCCTTCAGGGTCCAAATGTTCACAACCAAATATATAAGATCTTATGAAATACATATGTGATGCAATGAAAAAAATAATCTTCGAATGTAATCTCGGTTGCGACTTGCAATCGCACTGCGATCGTAATGATTCATTCGTACACACTGCCAAAAGCTGCACATACGTTACAAGGAGACATTAAAACAATGATAATTTACTTCCTATTTGTCGCAATACACATGGCGCGATTGGCTAGGAGCGTTGGACCTTATAACGAGTAATTTAAGCGTGGTGCACTAATATTGCGTGTCGTATCGAGTTTATGTGTGGTGTTTATGAGGATACGTTATGTTAGATGTCAATGATGTAAAATATTATATTGGTTTCAATAGCAAAATTTTGCATTTTTTACGTTCTGTTTTATGGTAGATATTAATTGGTAAACACCATAAATATTAAATAAGTAGAAAGTAGGCCCTGGTTGTAATTGTTTCTACACTATGAATTTTGAATCAATGGCATCCATTTGATTTTTAATGTCAACTCATAATAAAATAAAAATTATACGGGAACCAAATAGATTCATCATAAAAGTTTTATAGAATAAATAAATATCGCATTGAATTGAGCAATCTGAATAAATTTTGATTGATTTTCACACTTATTTTGAGTTTTTTTTAAGGCATTTTTTTTATTATTGTAATTTGAGCGTCGGTGGCTCAATGGTGTGGACTGTCGCCTTCCAACCAGGAGGTTGAGTTCAAATGTACCGTCGAAAATATATGTACGTTCCGACGCTCTTACGGTGAAGGAAAACATCGTGAGGAAACCTTCATGTACGCCTGCGAAGAGATTCGAAGGTTGTGTGTGAAGTCGTCCAACCCACTGGGCCCGCTGGACGACTAAGGCCTAATCACCCTATACGGGTAGGCTCGTGCCCCTCAGTGGGGACGTTTAATGAGCTGATGATGATGATTGTAATATCAATCGAAAAGCCTTGTATATGACTTTAGGGTTCAAATTTTTTTTATGAATAGATGAGCCTTATATTTGGGGATGTACATAATGTATGTACTTGGATGTAATTTAAATCACGAGTTGAGTGTTATTTTTAAAAATTGCCAATGACCTCGATTTCACTCTATATAATACAAAAGTGGTCCCCAAGAAGGATCGCAGTGTAATTGATATCTTGGGATGTAAAGATAATAATATAGAAAATTCCTTAATTTAACGTAAATATAAGAATAATTGTAATTTTGGATGCATTTGGCCAAGGCCCGTGCATCTGAAAAGTCCACCTCTCTGGAGAGATAAGAAGTGAACAATAAATGATAATAATAAACTTTTATTGCACATAAAACATATTACAAGGGAAAACATGGACAAAACAAAAAGTGTACAAATAAGGCGGTCTTATTACTAAAAAGCAATTTCTTCCAGACAACCTTCAGAAGAGGATAGTTTCTTAATAAAGATTAATTGGGCTGTGCAAAAGTTAGAACCTAAGTTATATAATAAATAAAATACAATAAATATAATTTCAAAACATACATACACAAATACATACATATAAACAGTATCAACGCATATACCTTGGATGAAATTAGTAATATCTCTACCGGACTCAACATTCAGCGTGGTATAATTCTTAACCAAAGTTAACTTGCAAATTAATTTATTATATACAGTTAGTTTACAGGTTTGGGAAATTGTCTGTACTGTATTTGAAGGCTTTGATGATTTCGTATGTATACATATTAAGTATCTAACGAAGCATATACTTCGTTATAATTATCGATATTCATAATTATTGTTAAAGTGATTTTATGTTATGGTCTCAGTAAATGTCCCTTAGGGACTCCAATGTGATGGGTTGTATCCTAAACAATTCAGGTAGGTTGGTGGGCTTGGCTTTGGCTAAAAATGAATTACTCTAATTTAAATATAATAGACTATATATCAAACCCGATAGTTTATGAATTCAGTTAACAAATACGTGCAAATGAATTTAATTTAATTACAAACGCAAACAATATTCCTTATGCAACTGAGGCGACGCATGCAACTTCTACAAATCGTTGAATATTCACTTGGCGTTTCTCGTCGTGCTCCAATGATTTAAAAGAAAAAAATAAATAGTTCAAATTCGAATTTGCGTTCGTTTTTCAGGCCAGCAAAGGGGCAAAAGAAAAGTGTTAGTGTGAAAGTGGACTATCAGGTTTTTTCCGCACAGTTAAGTTCACAGTTTTTTCTTGTTTTTTTTTGACAGCCTTTTGCTCGTTTTCCTGCTATAGCATAAAAAAAAAGTAAAAAGGTACATCCCACTAAACAAAGACAGAGATACTGGCGATCCACCAAGATGCAAATTACCAGAGTGGTGGATATCGGTCCAAAACCCTTCAAAATGGGAATCGAAGAGGGAGATACAGTTTATAAATAGACTTTACGCCTTATCCCAAATAGTGATTGTTTTGGAAAGTCTTATTTTAGAATTCTTATTCTTATTTTAGACTTCACGCACAACCTATGAATCTCTTCGCAGGCGGCTTAGGTTTCCTCACGATGTTTTCCTTCACCGTAAGAGCGCCGGATAAAGTACATATATTTTTCGAAAATTCTAAAACACGTGGGATTTGAACCTCAGCCCTCCCGGTAGGAGGGGGCCCACACCATTGAGCTATATTGCTTTCGATAATAATTATAATGCATTCGATGCAGAAACCCTAACGCTCAATTGTTTATACCATTACGCAATATGTCATCGACAACCACTAACTGCTGGCAACGCCAGGAGATCCGGATATGTTCGGGTATTTATAGTGAACGCGAGGGTAGGTCACGGTTGCGTCTGCGCAGGTGAGAACAGATTCGCAAACGTATTTACATTACAAATAAACTAGGCCTCAACTCTAATAATTGTCATTACGACATTTTTTTATTGAACAGGAGGCAAACGGGCATACGGTTTACCTAATGGAAAGTGACACCGTCGCCCATGATCATTCGCAAGACTTGTGATCCCAGAAATGCGTTGTTTGCCCTTTAAAAGTGTGTACGCTCTTATTTGAAGGACGCCAGGTTGTATCGCTCCGGAAATGTTTCCAGTGGAAGTTCATTCCTCAGTTTTGTCGTACGTGGCAGAAAATGACGACAGAAGGAGGTGAGGATAAAATTTGGAGTTCCTCCGAGATGTACGGGATTTATGTCACTTTACAATCCAACTGGGGGTAGGGTCATGTTTATCAAGCTTATGTATGTAGATTTCTATGTTCCATGCTAAAACCTAAACGGATTGGCGGATTTTAACATAAGTATGAGGTGTAGTAAGATTCTTCATAGCGCGAGTATCGCTGGGTACATTAAAAGAATAAAAATTCAAACTGGTGTATTTTAAACTCAATAAAAAAAAATCAAATTTTAATCCATAAAGTGTGAGAAAAGTGTTTTTCGATACAACGCTTTCCTATTCAACCTACCGCAGTCCACTGCTGGACATAGGTCTCCCCCATTTTGCGCCAGATATCCCGGTCCTCCGCTTTTCCCATCTAGCCTCCACCAGCGACCGCCCGCAAGTCGTCGGTCCATCGGGCCGGAGGGCCCCCTACGCTATGCTTGCCGAGACGCGGTCTCCACTCCAGCACTCGTCTGCTCCAACGGCCATCGGTTCTGCGACATACGTGACCAGCCCTCTGCCACTTCAACTTGCTGATCCGGCGGGCTATGTCGGTAACTTTAGTTCTCTAACGGATTAAATAATTTCTGATCTTATCCCTAAGAGAGACCCCGAGCATAGCTCGCTCCATTGCGCGTTGAGTGACTTTGAACTTGTGAACCAATCCCGCAGTCAGTGTCCATGTCTCAGCTGCGTATGTAAGTACGGGTACGACGCATTGCTCAGACTTTTGTCTTTAAACAATACAACGCTTTGTTTACGAAATATTGAGCTTTAAGCTTAAAAGCGATATTTTTTAGAAAACAAAAGAGAGTGCTCTCAGCTGTCTGTATTAATATCTATTAGTTTACAAAACGTCTGAAATAAAAAAATAAACAAAATACCTGACTGCTAAAAATACCCACTGAAAGTGAAAAAAAAAAGCTCTACCATTTTGTACAAACATTATAATTATATTTTTCATGGTATTGCAGGCGGGAGACAAATCCTGAATATCTTTTACAGACCTTACTATATAAATAGGTAGGTACCACCGATGTACTAGATATCGTCCCGTGAAATAGGACTGTTATGCGCTTTATGTTTCGTGATGCGGGCAAAATTACCGGGTATATGAGACCTCAAATCTTTTGTCTCGGATGATGGGCGCAGTAGGGCATTGATGGAGAATGATAACTGCCTATAAGTTGTTAATTTTCCTTCAACGTCACTCTGTTATGGTCGGGCGTATAGTAGTAATACGAGTGTAAAGGACGGTCAGGACGCTAAGTATAGCGTCCGTTGCACTACATAGTAGAGCTTGTTTTGGCCTTAACGTAAGGTGGTAGACACGGAATTCGTCTTCTGCACAGGAACATAGGTAACCCATTTTGATTGTGTACTACTGTACACTTCTTTGATGACGATTTCTGTCTTATCTTGCGCCTGCGCAGCTTGTTATCTGTCACTGTTATAATCCCACGCAACTCTCATGTCTTTTTCCGGTTTTAAATTTGAATTTTAATTGCAGGTAAGTCACCTTGGAATCGGCCAACTGTGGGCGAATGCGGGAAAAGTATGACTCAAATTCGTGAGTATGTATGAGTTTACATTTCTATTGTTTTGATGATCACACTTTGTTTAGAGGACAAAAGATTTAGCCATATTTTGAGAACCCTTTGCAATTGAATGTCAGTATTTATTATTTATTTGTTGATGTATTCTTTATTTATTTTTAATATATTAACACGAACCGGAATATACCAGTTGGAACATAAGGATCATTACAATTAAAACATTTTCGATTAAAATGACTACTGAATAATATTTTCGGTTTATTACTCTTATCTCCTATTGAAGGATTCAAGACTTACTAGCTCTATACTGACGTATACGTATTTTCGCAAAAGTTCCTGCTTATTTTGCATTTTACTTTCAATACGGTATTTACAGTTAAATTAAAGAAGATCGAATAGAACCTAAAATAATTATTATTCGTAATCCTACAGTTAACACTACGATATCAATATAAAGTATATGTAGTACACGTATCAGCGACGTCATTTCATAGCATACTCGTACATACCTTACTACAACTTCAATTTCAAATAACTTCAGAATACCGATTGTCACTTAAAATCGGGCACCAACCTGTTCTTTTGTCTGTCTTAATAAATAAAACAAAACACTATACATATTATTTTTTTTTTCTGTAAAATTATTTTTCACATCACTGATGTTGCCAATTTTCCCTGTTGTCTTTATCGCCAGGTTATTGAGCCGGACACTAGTGAACCGGCAGTTAGGTAAACAATATAAAAACTGGGCTACACTTTAGAAATGCAACACCAAAAATCTAGACTAATGTTTTTTATTATTATACAGCTGGCAATAAAATGTACAGCACTTGAATGAATCACATATGTCCCAAATTCAGTACTGACATTATGAATGTGTCTTTTTTCGCAGAAATAAACTTTTATTTTAAAATTCGTTTGGACTGTTTATTTTTTGATTGTGTGGCAGTCGAGATTATTCACTATTTACTGTATAATTTGGCACATTATTGTCTAATTGGTCTATGTGTAGTTTAACTATATAAATAAATCCACAAACAATCAAACTGACCCTGATGGCAGAGTTTCTAAACTGATTTAATCCGTTCCTATACAGCATAGGTCAACGGTCAAACAAAAGGAATTATATTTTTCGGGATTTTTCGCATGTCAATCAATCGAGCACTATATTTTGGCTAAACCAACCTTACCTACCTTACCTTACCTTAACCTTAAACTTACTGCTTCAAGTGAGTTTCCAAGCTAGGAATAATGTATTATACAACATTCAGATATCTCAACAGATATGTCGGATTATAACCAGAAAAGCCGACCTATCTCAATGCTTGTAAAAATCTATCATTTAAATTGACGACATAAACATGAAGAGAGTTTTTGCCATCAACAGCGTACAAGACTTACACGTTTCATTTTACTGAGCGAGTAAGTACAATCACGTTGATTTCTTTGATATACTTTTGTGGTAAAATGACAATTCAGCTTAATTCACTAACGTCCAAACGAAACTAAAAACCACTTAAGAGTAGATTTCACTATATTTTTCAATCATCCTCACTCTTCTAATAAACCACTGTAAAGTAGAGAATTCTAGTGGTTTGAACGTTGAAGGGTTAATGAAAAATATCAAAATTTCTTGGGGCTCCAGTGCCGTTTAACTAATTGCTAACAATTTGAAGTTCTCGACTCTATTGTAGTATTTAGTTTTTGTAAATCATTCCATTAGTTTACTTGCACACTGTAGTCTACACACAAAGGAAGGCATGCAAACTTTACATTTTTATTAAGACGGAAAAATATTAATCAATGCTACTATTTTGCAAAAATATATCTAAACTGATTAAATACGGTGCAATATTGCAAATCCCTTGTATTGTTACTATCAGAACTATGTTAACTATGGTGTAAATGTTACATTCGATAAAGGGACTCTATCGATAACTCGTTAAAATAGCTAGTCGGTCGATAATCCCCCGTGGTCCGGATTTATCACGGCTGTTAGTAGCAGGGTATTTATATTAAGTGGAGGAGCTGTCAGCGCCTACGCCCGACGCCTGTGGATGGCTGCATACAACACTGTTTTTGAGAGTTTCAATAGTATTTCGTTCAAATCTATTGGAAGATTATCTTCGTAAAAAATATTTAAGTTTTTTCATATATCTATACCACAGATATTATAAACCATCCATCAAACCTAAAATTTCGACGGCAGACTACAGGACTTCTCGCAGGCACATCATATGGCGCGAGCAATATTTCGAGTTAGAATGTACAAACTACATCAAATTATGAAGAACGTTAAACTACTCATTCCAGGAAAAGTAAAAAATATAGCAGTTAAACACAAAATACAGACCCTATGCTTTCTGTTGAAGTGAGAAAAAATCACTTATTTTGAAAGTAAATAATTCTTTATGTCAAAATAGTTGATAGAAATATATTTCAAGCAGACGAGGCAAATTATTGTCCGATGTGAACAGCTAATTTTATTCTTTCCAAATCCAAAATACATTTCAAATAAAAACGCTGACATTGGGCCAATTTTCTTAATGTATCGCACATTTTTCGATACATCTGATTCATAGTGAGGTAATCCGCTTATTGCATGAATCCCAAGTTCACTACATTAAACAAAGCATTCACAGGTGACAGCAAGGGACCGTTTACATCGCAGTAAATTGACCCGCACAAAACACCAGACGGGAATTCGCTAAGCAAATAATAAACGCGGAAAATAACAATATCAATCTGGTTTATTCGTGTAAAAGGCCGCAGCGACACTTACTCTTTCGGCTAGATCGTCCAACTAATAATACTCGCGCACGTGAAATGTTTTGGCTGGTGCTTTTTGTTCGCCGCAGTTATTTCAGTTTTCCAGTAGGATTTTACACAAGACCAGCTCTGGCCGTCTGAACGGTGCAGCGGTCTCCGAATAACGAAAATTTTAGTCGAATTTGCCGATGCGTTGAGTGGTGCTTAGTGTGCTCGGTGCAGCAATGGGAAGATTCGAGAAAGGTCATATCGAAAAAGCGATTTGATAACGTGGCGATATATTGTGCTAGTGATTAGTGAAGGGCTTGTTAAGTTCAGTGCTGTGATAAAGGATTAAAGGAACATGACGGAGTTCTATGGGCCATGGAGCGACAAGACCGAGGAGGATGGAGACGTGGTGGAGACGACGGAGACAGTGGAGACCATCACGACGACCACCACCAAGAAAACTCGCTCAGCCCCGGTAGGTTCTTCACGTCCTTGATCGTGACTCAGTGAAGTATTTTAGACGCACCACATACATTCGCATATGGAATGAGATAATTCAATTTTATCTGTGGAAAATGGACGATGAGAGGTATATTTTATTGCGGTATCACATACGGTGTTTATTTTGGACATGCTAAGTGTCACGGGCACATAATTCTCGTGTTGCGATGTAAAACAGACCAGCAAGGTGAAGGCGACCCGGCCAGGCCGCATCCGTCAACTGTCCGCTACATTATAAAACCACTGACGCACCACGGGAAAACTTTAAAAATATATTATTTCACAATCGTCCGCTTAAAATGAAACTGTAGAAACTAGTCTATTATGCTGGAAAATGAAACATTTCGGCGTACATAACGCGTATTTTTCTGAAATTTAATGTTTTGGAATGTATACTCTTTTTTCATAGATTATTGGAGTGATTTTGTAATAAATCACATCTCACTTCTAAAGTTTACAATTGTTTCTTAAATTAGTTCTCTTTAAATTTAATTACAAACACATTTTTCAAACTTTTACTGAACAGTACAGTAGTCTGAAATCTAGCCACAATCCAAACTTTGTGGTTCCAAATCCCGCGAGATATAAAAGAAACGTGTAGAAGAAACTCATGTAAAATAATACTATTTATCTATACTTTACGATCCAAATACTGTAATAAGTAAGCTAGGCTAGCTAGATAATTATAAGAATGAGGATAACCTACCTCAAAATTCTCACCCTTACGGTAGGCTTGTAAAGTTGTAAAAGTTCATCTCATCAAAAGACTTAAAGATGACAGATTGATATTTAGTTCCCTGTTAGCGTTTTTGCAATAAATTACATCATCATCATTGCTGCCTTATCCGTCCACTGATTAAGGTTTCCCAATTACATCCACGCTGATCCTAGTTATCAACCCATCAGTTATCTGCCATCTTGAAATCAAGTCATCCTACGACTGTACGTATATTACATAAATAAAGCCACTGAGGTAAACAAAATTATATTCTAATTATTCTACCATACCATTAAGTCTAGAAATATCTCAAAACAAACGACAACTGTACTGTATTACATGTAATTCTTTGACGTTAATGTTCTATTCGTACCTTTATTCTATTTTCTCCTGGAACTCGGAACCAATTAATGTCTCAAATGTTTTAAGTTCCCGCTAAAAGTTCACGCATCATATACTCAAGTGTCTCGTGGAATGTCATTAGAACAGTAAAAACAACGTTTGTTTGAGAAACGTACGTCTTATTTTCATTTTCTCCATTGCAAAGAAGACTGCTAAGATTGAAATTTTGCTTTTTATTAATTGAACAGTACTTATAACAATTGAAATTAAACTAGTTATCGTTAAATAGTGCCTTGCTATATTGCCTAAATTGTTTATTTGAAATTCCAGAATTTTTGGTACATACGAGTGCTTAAATCTTTGCAATATCTTGCTATCCGGGGTAAACAGAGTTCCATATTTTTATCAATGATTTTATGTAGTATTTACCATTTAAATTAAATCAGCCACACTGTCCACAGATACACTAATGACATTTATGTCTTCCAACATTGGAAACATGCACCTTTACACCCTGTGCTCGGCTTCAAAGTTTATTTATCAAGTTGGGTCACAGGACTCATAAGAGCCACATTTCTATTTCCTAGAGTATACACAATACTGCCTTCAGTTTGTATGCTCTATAAATGTATGATTCTCTGCATTAATATCTGTCTGAATCTTATCAAAAGTGCAGCATAAACATACATATAGTATTTAGCATCTGTATAACCTTATACCATGCATCAAGAAACCGAGCGAATTTCGTGCCCTTTGGGCGAACAAAGACATTTGAATATTCAGTTTCACAAGCAACACACGAAGAGTCGTGACGACTCAAGGCGTGATACCAAATCGTGTGGATGGAATTAACAATCTAAGATATCTACTCGTACTGCAAGGCACACGACATGAGGAACATTTTCAATTCGTATGCTGTTAGTGGTTTGTATTTATACATACAGTCACCAAGTCGACATTTCTCCTAAAGGTTAAATAAAGCTTTATCAGGAATGAACCCTTTATGGGCTCGTTTTGTTACTTGATTGTTTGCTTCCTTATTCGCCTCTCATGAATCTTATTGGTTGAATTTAAATATTGAAGAGCCGTGCTTTGGCACGAATAGGCCCCCAAATTTGGAAATAGGCCTCGTGACCTATTCTATCACTGTTATATAGTAATTCTGTTATTGTATTTTATTCTTACGATTACATTTTTTCTGCATGCTTTTAGCATTTATGTATTTTTTTAACATACAGTTTCATTATAAGCGGTCAAAGTAAAACCACAAGCAATTCATTGTCTATTGTTTTCCAGCTAAGTATAATGTACGGAATTAAGATATGTTGAAAGTCCATTTACAATTTATATCTTTTGATATCATAGACTAAGTACTTTCGTTGACTAAGTACTTTTTATACGCAATAACTTTCAACAATGAATCAAAGAGTGCAAATTCTGGAATCTCTAAAACAATACAGACGCATCGTAATATCGTCATACAGTGCGGAGAGAGAATGGGTCTTTGTCTCCCGGGACAATGGGTTCGTATGGTCTTCATTGTGTTGTCTTATGTGAAATTCGAAGCGATACTGATGATTCTCACAGTTCGGTTTCACTTGATTTTATTGGTACCGACATGTGCGTTGCGCAATTAGCGTCAAACTTTCCCTGTTCCGCCAATTATGTTTAATAAGTGTTAGAATTTTGAAGGCGGGTAGTCGAAATATGTATTTCTCGATAACGAATACCATTCCTGTATAATTGTGCATTTAATGGAACGCAACACATCATTGTTTTATCATTATATTCTTATATTCCTTACAAATATGATATTAGTCCCGCCTATAGTACTCTAGCTTTTATCTAATTATTTAATTTTAATAAAATGCTTAAAAATAGTCAAAATAAATGTCTCTTTCATTTAAGTTTTACTCATACGTTGACCTAAGGCACTCCTTTACCCTTTTTGGGCCATTAAAAATATTATCTATCATATCACTTACTCGTTTCATTATTTGCCAATGCCTTAGTGGTCATTATTCCGTGTCTTGACATTTACTATGAAGCATTTCAGTTTCGTCATTTATAAAGGCAAAGATTGTATGCCTCTATTACGTTTTAATTTTTATTTTTAAATGATGTTTATTTCGTTCTATTGGAACGAAGCTTTTAGTGATATCACATTTCCAGTTGGAAAATGATAATTTCTTCTCCGTTATGACGGGCTCGAAGAATGGAAGTCTGTTATGACAGTTGGTATAAAAATTAACGGAAAACAGATTTTCTGACCTAGTTGGTACTGAGTCGTTTCCGCCGTGATTTGATAGGATAATAAACAGCATGCCTTCTAGCCACAGATTTAGCAACTAAAGTTTGTATATCTGTGGTTCTAGCTAAAATGAAACTAACTGATAATTCGTAGTTGAGAAACATAATAAAATAAACGTAAGCCAACAATTTCTACTTTTTAAACTTAGAACTGAAGTATATCGCAATGTATCTAAAATTGGCATAAGGTCTTTTTCCGTAAATGTATCCTTTTTTTTATATTTTTTTTGCACTTATTCGCCTTTTACGACTAAAGTAGAAAAACAGTTAAATTTTTTCTTAGTCTCTTTCAAAATAGAAGTTTGTTCGATTTTTTTTTCAAAATCAAACTTATTTTTTTGAATACGCGTATGCACTTTAAATTTAGAATTGACCCTATAAATATAGTAGTACGCGTTGAGAAGAACCAACCGTTAAATGCAGTACGATTGTAGAAACATCTAAATCGGTTGGTCTATTCCAAACATTGTTTACCATACAATATAGGTCCAGTGCAACAACTATGATTCATGTATAGTTTGCTCCAGATTCATGTTTCCTTGAGACAATGTAATTATTTCATATACAAGATTTGTACACCTGCACACTTTATAGCCAGTTACCATTTCTGAGGGAGATTTAGTGTGATTTATTTTGTAGCATGTAAAGTGGGACGGCGCTTTATTATTTTATATATTAAATATTTCTTTAGTAAGCTTGAATACATGATATACGTGTATGAATTATATTAATTTATAAAAAGTTTGGAAAAAGTATTTACATAGCTGTTGTTTCTCTATCCATCAATAATGCAGCCTATAGCGTACCATAATGGTACAGGCCGCCCTGGTACAGTGTAGTATGGCCAACGGCCATAGATTTAACCTACCACACGGACCAAATTCGGTTCGGTAGATGTTAACGGATAAGAAAGTCATTGAGACCAACGGCTTTACGAGTACATACACATTTCAAAGCACGGAAGGACTCGATATTTTTCGATTACCCTTCCAATGTTGACCATTGTAATATCTGCTTGAAGGATTCTCAACCAAACACGTGAGCCACTACGCCTTTGATGTGCTCCTTAAATTAACTGTGTTGATTTGTATAGATATTATACCTGTTTGGCCACTAGATTGTAAGAAATTACTAACCTTTTGTTTTTGTGTACTTGTTTTTTTTCTGTCTAGTAATTTGTTTTGTAAATATTTGTGGCCAATAAAAATGTTTCTTTCTTCTTTCTTTCTTTCTATATTTTTATATCATAATATTTTTGGCGCCCAACGAGTTGCTCAAACATTGTACAAATTTTAAAACTTATTCTTCTTCTCATAAAACATTATTAATCGTAGATTTCATTATTTTTGTTTAACTTACAGCTAAAGTGAGTCTCTTTATTCGAATTTAAAATGTGTTTCACATAGATTCGCAGCCCGGGATTGATTAAGAATATGTTGTCGTTTATTGCTATTCTGTTTCCGTTTAGGAATATATTGCATTGAATTTCTTCTGTTTACGGCTGCGTGCGACCTTCGTG
>PQWD01000235.1:9931-49807 GCA_019425675.1 Leucinodes orbonalis
TATGATTATGTAGAATACAAAATATTTCTGTTTTTTTATAATTAAAACTGAAAATGGTGATAAAACAAAAATAGAAAAGAAAAATCCAAATTTACTATAATTTATTCATCATCATCATTCCAGCCTAATTATGTACAGTGCTGAACGAAGGCCTCCCCTAATGATTTCCTATAATTTATTGACTTATAGTGATCCCTATAAATAAAACATTTTAAGTTTTGAATTTCTGATTTTATTTGATGTGGAAAATGCTTCTATAACATTAGTTACAAATTAGGATTGCTTCATGTTAAACGCTGTTACAATGTGAAAGGGTTATTATGCAAAGCGTTGGTTTTTCATTTCACTGACGTTACTACCATGACACGACGATTGACCAATACCCGCATAGGAAGGTACGACGACCGACCAATACTGACACAGGAAGAAGACGTGGCGTGCGCAGAGGATGCCAATTGGTCAAATAGCATTTCCCATACTTGGTTTAGTATTTTTGTTAAACTCAAAATTATCTTTATCAATTAAGACTTTACAAGACACTTTAAATCGCCAATTACAAAAGGAATTATAAAATCGTGTTAATATACCACTGGTTCAGAGGGTAGATTCTACTGAGAAGACTCCAAAAAATTCAATCAGCATATTTTATGGTTGCAATGGTGTTTCATGTTAAAGATTACGTGGGCAAATATTACCGGTTTCTTTCGAAATAACCACTGAGAGAATCATTAAAATCCAACTCGTGTTATGCGTAACGAACATTCAAAAAGCAGTTTTAGAACTTCCTTTTTCCGAAGCCCTTTATAAACTCTTAGACTTTATTCATACAAAAACAGCAGCCAGTTCTTTAGGATCCGGCCTCTCCGAACCCTCGAGTCAAGTGCCCTTGGTCCTTAATTGGAGCCCAGCCTTATCATTTCTTCTGTAATGCGGTCAGCCAATCGTACTTTATGCTTGACTTAACCTGATTAATGAGTAGAATAATCTAGATTTTTATAAAGCAAGTAGCTGACTGTAAATTAAGACCAACGACGCAAAATCTCAATTTATTTCAATTGGGTTGCTGTAGGTATGGGTTCAAAAAGAAATATGAAATACTTAAAATGTATATTGAGTTGTAATAAATTATAATTAACGATCCAATCAATACATCTGAATATTTTTTTTCTGAGAAGAATTCTGAAGCAGTCATTGTGGAATTTGAGATAAAATCTACCAATCAATGTATAACTTCATCATCAATAGATCATGATTATCAGAACGTACTGAATTGCTTTAATTTTTTAAATTACAAAAGTGATTTCAGTTGTATGGGCGTCGGTGGCTCAATGGTGTAGTTACGATCAGGAGCGCGCAGGTTCAAACTCGCCACGTACCAATGTGTTTTCTCACTTCTCCCGGCATAATAGTTATAAGTTACTGTTTGTCATCTGATACACATACAAAGAAGCACGTACGTGTGTACATTTATATGAAAATGTACTTTTTTTCTGGATCTCTCATGATAAATAATAAATATCCACTGACATTCACACAGCGCTATCCAGCCCCAAGTTAAGCGTGAAACCTGTAGTATGGGTACTTAACAACGGATAAACATACCTATATATTTTTTGTAAATACATACATATTGTACATGGAAAACAATGTACTTGTTTCTAGATCTCTCATAAATCTTGCGGAAGGCTCAGCTATGAGACTTCGTAAAACTATCCCAGCCCCAAATGAAGTCACGGATTGTTTATTTCCTCTTCCCTAAATCCACGCTATTCACCCCTTACGGGGCTTTAGGAATCTCGGCGTCTTACTTTTATGAAGAAAACTGGCTTTTAGCTGCGGCTTCTAGCTTGGAGTCTAGCACAAATGTTCATCCCTTAATTGAGAAAAAATTGATAGGTATTTTTCGTTGTGAAGATAATAGAGTGTGTGAACCGATTTTCAGCTTCATACCTTGAAAATTGCGATAGCTTGTACCCATAGACTAAAACTCTGGAAAACAAACTCATTAAGTTATTTGTTAATAAATTTATCATCATTATCAGCTCAATAAACGTCCCACCGAGCCTACCCGTATAGGGTGATTAGGCCTTAGTCGTCCACGCGGGCCCAGTGCGGATTGGACGACTTCACACACAACCTTCGAATCTCTTCGCAGGCGTGCATGAAGGTTTCCTCACGATGTTTTCCTTCACCGTAAGAGCGTCGGATAACGTACATATATTTTCGAAAATTAGAAAACACATTGGTACGTGTCGGGATTTGAACCTCAGCCCTCCCGGTAGGAAGGCGACAGTCCACACCATTGTGCCACCGACGCTCATTTATCCCTTAATTGAGAAAAAATAGGTATTTTTCGTTGTAAAGGTAATAGTGTGTGAACCGATTTTCAGCTTCATACCTTGAAAATTGCGATAGCTTGTACCCATACACTAAAACTCTGAAAACAAACTCATTTAGTTATTTCTTAATAAATTTATACATATTATATAATCAATACACTAAAACTAATACAATCAGACAATGGCTTATGCACAAAAATTTAATATTTTGCAAAGATAACAAGGATATCAATTTAAGATTTTTTTTTAAATATTACGTCATTATCTTTACATATAAATTAAAGTGTCCGTTTGTAATATTGAAATAACAGTGTTTTGCTTCAAGCATATGTATGTATCTAGGGTACATATACCAAAATGTAATTTTTAATAGTGTCTGTCTGTCTGTCCGTCTATTGTTTGTTCCGGATAATCTCTGAAACGGCTGGACCAATTCAGACGGGACTTTTTTTGGCAGGTCTCTGATGTAGTATGGAAAACAACTTGGTATTTTGAATGTTATATATATGTATACAATAGTGTGTAAAATCCTGTACAATGTAAATAACTTATAAGCTGAAGTAAACAATAACTTTAATATATAAATCTATATATCAACGTTGGTGTTTAGTATATATATGCAATTTAATAAATAATTTGCATTTATTACGTACACTTGTCTACTCCAATTCCTATGTATTTGATTTCTCCATCCTAAGGCTGCCTGGTATTGAAAGCAGCTTTTTTTTATTTTTGTTTTTTTTTGTGTATTTCAGTGTACAATAAAGAATTAAATAAATAAAATTTGTGCTAAAGGTTGTTTAGCTAGCGGTCGGCTGTATAAGTAACATAAATCCATCAAACACAGCTACCGATCCAGTACGCATTCATATTACAGAGGAGGCTTTCACGCCGGAAATGGCGACAGGACACTGAGCTCATTAGTGACGTCACTTCCGGCGGATATCGGCTGCGTCGCCACGTCCGGTGCTGTAAAAGGCTGCTGAGTGTCCGGATGTCGGAGCTCTTTGATGTTGGTTCTTCCATAGAGTTTGTTTCGATGGTAATAATACAGAGCTGAAAGTGTTGCGATAAAAGAAATATTTACTAGGTGGTACTTTCGGAACTGAGTCGTCTAGGTAGGTACCAACGCAATGCCAGATATCGTCACGTGAAACAGAAGCGTTTTGCACTTCTATGTTCGGAATGAGGATACTGTAGCTAGTTAAATTACTGTATGAGACCTAACATCTGTTGTCTCGGGTGACGGGCGCAGTGCGGCGTTGATGGATAAATTGTCTGTCAGATGTTAGTTTCCATCAAAGCCACTCTGTCATGGTCCTGGATTCAAAAGATCTGAAATGGTTATTGTAAAATTTGAGATGAAGTGTTACTAGCTCTGCCCAGCAGAAAGTAGCTTACGTGTGACACAGGTGTCAGGTAACTTCATTTTAAATTTTATCAAAATCGCTTCGGGCTTCGCAGTTCACGCCACGTATGCGACGCGCCCTGCGCGGTACAATACTTTATTTTTCAAAAATAAAAAGTTATTTCTGAAATAAAAGTAGCCTAAATTTTCCTTATTACATCAGCTACATGCCAAAACAATTCCCGTCAAATCGATCAAGCCATTTTAGAGATAATTCGGACAAACAGACAGACAAATGTATAAAAAAATGTTATTTTGGCATATGTACCATATGATATATCATATATCGCCTTCCTACCGGGAGGGCTGAGGTTCAAATCCCGACACACGGAACAATGTGTTTTCGAATTTTTCGAAAATATATGCACGTTATCCGACGCTCTTACGGCGAAGGAAAGCCTCGTGAGGAAACCTTCATGCACGCCTGCGAAGTGATTCGAAGGTTGTGTGTGGAGTCGTCCAATCCGCACTGGGCCCGCGTGGACGACTAAGGCCTAATCACCCTATACTGGTAGGCTCGTGCCCCTCGGTGGGGACCTTTAATGAGCTGATGATGACGAGATTTTATTATTTAAACCACAGACATCCGAATATACAATTAGACTGGACAAGCCGCCAAGTTTATAGGCAGTCCCAGTGTCGCAATTTCTTTTCGGTTCTTACCTGTGAGAAGTTATTATATTTCTTGGTAAATTTACTGATTCATTGCGATGATGGCATGTTACAATTGCACAGGATGGTATTTTGGAAAAAAAACGGTAGTTTCTTCTAATATGCGTGCGTCTTGACTCGTCTCACAGAGCGTAAACTGGCAGCCAATATATGCTCGTTGAACCGCACTTTAAACGCGGCTTGCCCCATCTCCTGTATTGGGAAATCTGTGATTTAAACAATACATCCTTAATAATCCTTTTGGTTAGGTATACTTAACTATATTTTTTTCCTTTTTTTTCTAAATTCCTGATTCCCTGTCGGTACACATTCAAAGGAGTCACACCGGGATAATCCTAAGTAAAGATAGCAAACGTGCCCGGATAAGTTAGATCCTTATTGGCTGATAAATGTGTGCGATTTGGCAGAAGCAAGCCTCTCGGGTGTCGGTTGACTTTTATATCAATTCCGGGGGATTTCGCCTACGCCGGAATGTACTTGATATCTTTGATAGGTATCTATCTATATATATATATATATTGGAGATATTTGTACTTAATGTATTTTAATATAAGCGTCGGTGGCTTGTCGGTGTTGACTGTAGCAGCTGATCTGGAGGGCGCAGGTTCAAAACCCGCCACGTTCCAATGTCTTTCAGTTATCGATAAAATATTTCTTTTAGACATGATACCAGCCTTTATCGCAAAGCCTTTGAAGGCGTATTTGTAAGTTTTAACACCTTCGTCAACATTGTTTTTGTACTGTAGTTTATAAACATTCGTGTGCCTGAACATGTCGGTTTGTAATGGTCTGGGTGTTTTATATATATATATATATATATATATATATATATATATATATAATATAATATATATATATATATATACTATATATATATATATATATTATATTTATATGCAGCGGCGTGCACTCCATATATGCAAATAAGCAGTGCAGACCCTGTGCGTCCAGACAACCCGGAAAATCGCCAACATTTTGAATGACTCCCACTGATTTGCCCATTTTCCTCGACACATTTGAAACCATAGGCGATCTGCTGTCATTAACAGCAATGAATTTGACAAAAATGTGAATTATTTATTGTTTTTGCGATTAGTGTCACTCACTTTGTATCATCATCAGCTCATTGAACGTCCCCACCTAGGTTCACCTGCTTACCCGTATAAGGTGTATATGCCTTAGTCGTCCACGCGGGCCCAGTGCGGATTAGCCGACTTGAAGCACAAACTTTTGAATCTGTTCGCAGGCGTGCGCAGGTTTCCTCACGATATGTTCCTTCACCGTAAGAGCGTCGGATAACGGACATAATAATTTCGAAAATTTGAAATTACATTGGTACGTGTCGGATTTGAACCTCAGCCCTCCCGATAGGAAGGCGACAGTCCACACCATTGTGCCACCGACGCTCATTTATCCCTTAATTGAGAAAAAATTGGTACATTGCGGGATTGGAACCTGTGCAACTGGTAGGAAGCAACAGTCCACACCATTGAGCCACCGACGCTCTTACACTTTGTATACCCTACCCATAATCTCTGTGCACGCCACTAACCACATGGGTCGTCGATCTGCCTACAGTGCGTTTCGTACCACATTATCAATTCACAAACCCAACTCAAGGCAAATTTAAGTGAGATAGGTCCAAAAGCAACTCCGGGGGCACTGAAAGCGCATGTCTTGTCCAATTGACCCATGTCGAGTACGCGTGACGCCTGAAACCGCAAAGGCCTGTGTCAACCGGTGACGTGTAATAACAGCCTATGTTAATATGGATACTACAATATGATTATTTTAAACTTAACCATTTTTATGGGTTCAATCTCAAATAATCATTTCATGCCATTTCATTTGACATTAATTTCTTTAACCTTTGGTCGCCAGGATTCTATTCAGGAAATCTTTTGTTTTGTTGGATATAGAATGTATAGAAATAGTTATATCAGCGGCGGTTAAAGGGTTAAAGACTGCTCGTTTTTAGGATTCCGTAGCCAATGGCAAAAAACCCTTATATATTCGACAACCCCTTTTTTCTCCGAAACCACACTATTTAAACTTTGTACGTATATGTATTGTGTGAACCGCTATAAGATTTTAATAAGAAACTTGACAAATACTTTACCGAAAACCGCATCGAAATTGCTTAAGCCAAACGCGAGATAATCGCGGACAAACATACATACATACATACATACTAACAGGTCAAACTGAGAACCTCCTTTTTTGAAGTCGGTTAAAAATTTATATATTTTGGGGTTTCCCCTACATTGAACATAAACTTAAAAAACATCAATATGGGTATCAATGTGTAGATCTTAAAAAACGATATTGAGGTTTCTAATATATTTTTTTTATTAATTGAATAGTTTGCGCGAGAGACACTTCCAAAGTTGAAAAAAGTTCCCCTTCTAATTTTCTAAACTATGGGGTTGATAAAATCCATATGAAATCGTTAAAAATATGATGTACATGACGATAACATTTGACAACGAAATTTAGTTTGAACGATTTCTGGTGTGTAGTTTTTTATACGTCATAAACGGTGAACCCCTATTTTTTCATATTAAAGCTTTAGTAGGTGCCCAAGTTAATAAAAATAATTTTATTTAATGTTATTTGCTGCTCTCTCTCGGAACCCTCCACGTGCGAGTCCGACTCGCGCTTTGCCAATTATTATTACGTACGACGTAAAGAATTACAAATAAATACATCGTTCGTTAAGATTTCTTGGGCACAAATTGAGCTTTTTTGTGTATCCATTCTTCTTTGTTTTCCTTCACCGTAAGAGCGTCGAAAATTCTAAAACTCATTGGTATGTGGCGGGATTTCAACCTCAGCCCTCCCGGTAGGAGGGCAACAGGCCACACCATTGAGCCACCAACACTTTCACATACATACTATCTGCAAAAAGACTTTTCCCCTAGCCAATTATACATTTAGTAAAAATATGCACCTTTCTTCTTTTTTTTTGGAGCGTCGGTGGCTCAATGGTGTGGACTGTCGCCTTCCTACCGGGAGGGCTGAGGTTCAAATCCCGACACGTACCAATGTATTTTCGAATTTCGAAAGTATATGTACGTTATCCGACGCTCTTACGGTGAAGGAAAATATCGTGAGGAAACCTTCATGCACGCCTGCGAAGAGATTCAAAGGTTGTGTGTGAAGTCGTCCAACCCGCACTGGGCCCGCGTGGACGACTAAGGCCTAATCACCCTATACGGGTAGGCTCGTGCCCCTCGGTGGGGACGTTTAATGAGCTGATGATGATGATGATGATGCACCTTTCTGCCTTATTTGTTGATTTGAAATAAAATACATAAACGTATTTTATGTTTCATATTTTTTCACTTGTAGTTTAAATACGAGCAATTCACATAGCGTAAATAGATTGCCACCGCTTTGAGCTGGAGCTCATACGCGAAATGTACTCTCATTCGGAGCTAATCTTATTAGTCGGTATTTTTGCATGAAAAGGCTGTAGCACTTTAAAAGCAACTTAAAAAGGATCAACAGTCTATGGCAAAGAGTTTACAGTGCAGTTTAAAACGGAGTAAAGGAGTGCTTTTACGTTTATCGTATTCTTTTTGACGTTCATAAGTGCTTTTTGTAAGCCTAATCTGAATAAATGAATTTTGACTTTGACTTTATTGAATTTTTTATCAAAGAATTGTAGGTTAGAATTACGTGATAATTTTAGTTAATAATCTTGTAATTAACTTCTTTACCTTTTTTATAGTCTATGACCACAGATTTCCCAATACAGGAGATGGGGCAAGCCGCGTTTTTAAGTGCGACAAATGTAAGCTCAACGAGCATACACTGGCTGCCGGTTTACGCTCTGTGAGACGAGTCAAGACGCACGAATATTAGAAGAAATTACCGTTTTTTCCCAAAATGCCATCCTGTGCAATTGTAACATGCCATCATCGCAATGAATCAGTAAATTTACCAAGAAATATAATAACTTTTCACAGATAAGAACCGAAAAGAAATTGCGACACTGGGACTGCCTATAAACTTGGCGGCTTGTCCAGTCTAATTGTATATTCGGATGTCTGTGTCTATGACCGTCCACGACCAGATATGACCTTCATTGCGATACTTGTCTTTGATATTAGGAGAACAGGGGGGTAACCACAATCTCTTCAAACAGTATTGTTATAATGATACGTCAGCATTTTTGTACCAGAAAAGGCGAAGTAATATTATAGTAACACTGTTTTAAGAGATGGCGGTAACCCTCCAGGACGGTCAGTTCGTGTACTATAAGTCATAAGAAAGGGTAGCTGTTTTAAACACCCACCAAACCGCAAAAATAAAATCAGATATTTATCTACGAAATTCATAAGGCCGACTTATTTTTTTATTTGCGTTTTCTGAATTTAATCCAACAAAAGCTGACTCCACCAATTGCAAGACACTTGAGATTCATGGGTTCTTTCGCAGGTTTTTTATTAAAACAAATTGTCACTCAGTGAAATAAGTGCGGCCGAGTACTGAGAACTGCGTGCGAAATCAGATCTGATTTAAATTTAAAATTTCGTTTTTATCATTTCAAAAGAAGGCATTTTCTTGAATTAATTTCGATCTAATTGTAAGCATTATTTTGTAATACAATTTATCTTTCATTAGTATTTACGTCATAATAAACCATTTCGATATTCGTGTTTTTGACAAGGCCAAATACACTAAAATAAAAAAAAGTCAGTATGACATTTGGAGGGAAAATATGCGAAAAAACTGGGAATTGTTAACGATGTATTTTGTGATGGTAAAGCTTAATTATAATAATAGACTTGAATTAATCTGCGTATTGAGTTAAAATGACTACAATATTTGCAGAAATTTCATTTATAATAAACTGAGTAAAGTCTAATCCCATTGGAAATCATTGATTTATAGTTGTGAAACTGGCAAAATGTTATATATTTAAACTCAATCGTAGACTCTGTACTGAGTCGTCTAGGTAGGTACCACCGCAGTGCCAGATATCGTCCACTAGGTGGTAGACTCTGTACTGAGTCGTCTAGGTAGGTACCACCGCAGTGCCAGATATCGTCCACTAGGTGGTAGACTCTGTACTGAGTCGTCTAGGTAGGTACCACCGCAGTGCCAGATATCGTCCACTAGGTGGTAGACTCTGTACTGAGTCGTCTAGGTAGGTGCCACCGCAGTGCCAGATATCGTCCCGGGAAATACCAGTGTTTTGCACTACTGTGTTTCGAGATAAAGGCTCTGTAGATGGTAAAATTACCGGGTATAAGGGGTACACAGTTATAAGAAATCTGTGAAGGGATCTAACGACCTTCACCTCGGGTGACGGGCGCAGGGTGGTGTAGACGGCGAATAAATCACTTCATACATCTCTGTTTTTCTTCAATACTGTTCTGTTATGGTCAGGCGTGTCACTTACCGTCAGGTGAGCGAACTGACCTTCGCGATCACTCTACTCCAGCAGCAGTATTTCCTGACAAATATGACATAGGGACCTTTAAGAAAAGAGCGTATTCCTTCCTAAAACGCATTCAAAGCCGATATGGAAAAATAATTAATTATTTCTCTAAGTCGCGGAATACCCTTTTCACCGGAAACTTAAAGGCTAAAGTGTTTGGCATTTTGTAAAGTGTTTGATGGTCGAGAGTACGGATTTTTGTTTTCGAACTGACTACTGCTGTTGGCCGCAGATGGCCTTTACAGCTTCGTTGGGAGCGTAGCGAGCGCAGGTGTCTCTCAGCCTTATATATACGTTTACACAACGAAGCCTCCAAGAAGGGCGTCCCAGAGCGGGACTCGAACCTCAGCTTAGGGCGTTTCGGGGTACAATACTGGGATGGAGTACGATTCTGCAGGGTCACTACATAGTGAGAGTCACTTTTTGCGATTTTTCCAAGTTCACTCCTTAGTGACCTTACATTGCAGGCTAAATCAGCTATGTGAAAAGAAACATGATCCTGTCCTTTGGAGGACACGTTAAGCCGTCGGTCCCGGCTACTGTCTTAGAATGGTAGTCGTTACGTCCACCAATATCCATTGTTTTCAGGTGGTGGACCACCAAACTCCCCATAGCCAGATGTGGGAAGGCCTGGTCATGCGGCGAGACGGCAAATCTGCTTCCTCTGTTCGGTTGATATGTAGTTGAAAGCCTAGTGCAGTGGCCGCTTCTAAAGAAGAAGGTCCTTAAAGTTCCACTATTATTATATATGTATTACTATTATTGTAATTGGTGAGCGTCGATGGCTCAGTGGTGTGGACTGTCACCTTCCTACCGGGAGGGCTGAGGTTCAAATCCCGACACGTACCAATGTATTTTCGAATTTTCGAAAAATATATGTACGTTATCCGACGCTCTTACGGTGAAGGAAAACATCGTGAGGAAACCTTCATACACGCCTGCGAAGAGATTCGAGGTTGTGTGTGAAGTCGTCCAATCCGCACTGGACCCGCGTGGACGACTAAGGCCTAATCACCCTATACGGGTAGGCTCGTGCCCCTCGGTGGGGACGTTAAATGAGCTGATGATGATGATGATGATTATTGTAATAAAAAATTTACATTGGTTATTTTTATTATACAGTTAATTCATAAGTTGTTTATGCGTAAAATTTAATACGGAACTAGCTTTGTTTTTTTTAGGAAATAAATTAATATTTTTTTTATATTATTAAATAAATATTATTATTCATAATTTAAATTATGCATGATTTGATTATACACACTTTTAGTGATGTTTTACAAGCGAACTCCCTTACAATATATTTATGATGATAAATAGCAATATAAGAAATGCCATGTCCGATGTTGTTTTCTGTTAGTGATTTTTCAGTTTTATCTCGAAAAATTGTGCTTGTCAGTAATCGGTGTATTAGCTTGTGGATGGCAGATACTGATGCTGATGATGATGAGGCAATAATGATTGATTTTTTTACAATGATATAGGGTGCACACGAGCAATAGAGACACCTGATGGAAAGTGTTCACCTCCGTCTATGAACAACGGAGATACCAGAAGCGCTACCGGTTCATTGCTTGCCTTTTAGGAAGGAATTCGCATTTATTTTAAAGGTTCCTATGTCATACTCAGGAAATACCGCTGCTGGTAGATCATTCCATATTATTAAATTACGTGAACCATCAAGATGATGTGTTTATTTTTCCTTCACCTGTTGCCCTAAAGTGGCGTGTTTGTTAGTTCGCATGTCGCTAAGTGAGCTTTTGAATTGAAAATTGACCGCCATTAGCTTTTCACGCCTTTGGGCGCGCCATGTGTTGACTTATTTCAGTGATTATTATAAAATATTTGTACATGAAATCATTGTTTATAAAAGGCTGTATTTTCTTAGCTTCTTTCTCAACATGCAAAAACCACTGAAGATCTTTTTATTTAAAATAATCATACCTGTATATTATTCTTTGTAAATACATACATATTAAATAATAGAGCGTCGACGGCTCATTGGTGTGGACTGATTCCTTCCGATCTGGAGGCTTCAGGTTCAAATCGCGCCACAAAGCACTATCGGAATACTATGTACGATTATCCGACATTCTAATAGGTAGAGAAGGAAACCATTGCGAGGAAACCTGCGCACGCCTACGAAGAAATTCAAAGGTCTTGCGTGAAGTCGGTCAATCCGCACTGGGCCTGTGTGGACGACAGGTACACCCTATACAAAAAGCTCGTGCCCCTCGATGGGGACATGTAATGAGCTGATGATGATGATACATTATAAACACCCAGAGAAACAGACATGTTCATGCACACAAATGTTTGTACTGCCCTAGAATTGAGCCCTTGGTGTTATAAATGTTGGAACTGCCCGGGTTCCGAACCCCTCGTGTTATAGCCGACTGTTATTACATCAGATGTGTCAAAGGTTATTTTTTACCTAAATCCAAACCATAACAGCTGGTATTATTGTGCGATGATCGATACGCAGCAAGCCCGTCAAGTTTTTATACGTTGTGCGATATTCAGGTCGTGGGGTCGATGACCCGTTATCGATTACGTTATCTAGGTCAGCCATCCGCTGTTTCGGTCAATGATCCGTTTTGTTTTTGATTATAGGGATGACGACAATTTTTTTTCTGCTGTGCTATCGATGGGCCTTTTAATAATTAAAATTTGTAAAATAATGACTCAGTTATCATTTAAACTCACAAAGGATGGCCAATTCTAAAAACACATTAATGGACTTTACCAAAAAACGGTTCATACAAATGCCTACTTAATTATGACGTCACCTCTATGTTAGTGTGCGTAGTTTAATTATTTTTTTCTACAACTATATTAAATGTTGCGTTACTTAAAATGGTTTTATAGCCAAAGTTACTATAAATTTATGTGTTATCCTTTGGTGTTATATTTTTTATTAATTAATGTACTTAAAAAATGGACTTGCCCACCTAACTTCGAAGACTATAAAAAATCATTAAACATAAGTTATCAAGCTGAGAGTTGGCACATGGTTATTTTTAGCCCATATTAGTAACAATATTAAATAATTCTTACGATTCCAGGACCCAGTCATCATGTATATCAAGATCATCAGCTAATTAAACGTCCCCACCGAGGGGCACGAGCCTACCCGTATAGGGTGATTAGGCCTTAGTCGTCCACGCGGGCCCAGTGCAGACTGGACGACTTCACGCACAACCTTTGAATACCTTCGCAGGCGTGCGCAGGTTTCCTCACGATGTTTTCCTTCACCGTAAGAGCGTCGGATAACGTACATTTATTTGGCAAAAATTCGTAAATACATTCCGTGGCGGGATTTGTACCTCAGCCCTCCCGGTAGGAGGGCAACAGTCCACACCATTGAACCACCGACGCTCATGTACGAGTATATTATAAAAACAGTAAATGAATGGATGGTTGGATCTTCCAATATGCTGTGCAGGAAGTCTTGTCCTGCAGTGGGCTCTAAGGGGATTTTCAAGTATAAGTTTTTGTTTATGTTATAAGTGTACAGGACGGTCTGGACGCTCACCTGGTGGTAAGTGATACGCCAGACCATGACAGAGCGGCATTAAAGGAGATAAACAACTGATAGACAGTTATTATTCCCCATCAATGCCGCACTGCGCCCGTCACCCGAGATAACAGATGTTAGGTCTCTTATACTCGGTAATTTCACTAGTTTAACGGGATGATATCTGGCACTGCGGTGGTACCTACCTAGACGACTCAGTATCGAGTCTACCACCTAGTAAAGTTATGTTTGACTGCGGGAGAATATCTTATACCACGGGTATATTTAGATATTCATTAAAATGTCGTAGAAGATTGGTACTTTGAATTTCACTCAAAAGGTGTCACGGCGGAGTTGTAAAAGTTTCAAACTTAATGCTTGTAATTTTGATTAACTTCCGTTAATTAAAAATGTAATATGCTTTAACTTTTAATCATGGTTTAATTTAAGAATGTTATTTGAAAAGTGTCGCAAACGAATTTCGTAAGATTAAATTCTAGCTTTGGAATTATATTTAATTAATGGAATTGCAGAATATATGTATAAAAATCAGCATTTTCTTCTGTGTAAATGATTTTATTTACTTAAATACATAGACAGATTACCGACATATAAACATAAATACAAAAACAATTTAGTAAATCGTCTAGATAGCAATCTATAAATTGTGTACACAGCATGGTACAATTAAATCTTCTGCAGCAGACAGTTACATACATAAAAAAATAATACGTCAAACTTTAATAAACAAGCAAACTTAACATATAATGTGGACTAGTTTGGTGCAGCTGAGGTCATATCTCTTGTTTTGATGAAGAAGATAAGATAAGAACAAGAAAATGAATTACCTGATAGTTAATGATGTCCGAAATACCCAAGTCTTTGACCAGTTATAAATAAAAATAATAATTAATATCCACTGACATTCGCACAGCACCATCTAGCCCTAAGTTAAGCGTCAAGCCTGTGTTATGGGTACTAAACAACGGATAAACATACTTATATATTTTTTTGTAAATACATACATATTATGCATAGAAAACACCCAGACCATTACAAACACACATGTTCATGCACACAAATGTTTGTACTGCCCGGGGATCGAACCCGGAACCCTTGGTGTTGCAGTCGACGTCTCAACCGTAACAGCAAATGGGTCGTGTGTGTGTGTTGCCAGTTATGACATACGGAAGTGAAACGTGGTCGCTCACTAAATGCCTCTTGAATGGGCTCAAGGATGCTCGATGATGATGATGAGGATGATGAGATGTAAGGTGTTTTCCTATGCGATAAGATCCGAAACAAGGATATTAGTAGGAGAACTAGGGTGACCGACAAAGCCCACTAGATTACTAAGTTGAAGTGATAGTGGGCAGGGCACATAGTGCGTGGAACCGATAGCCAATGGGGCGGAAAGGTTCTCGTGTGGCGTCCACGTAACGGAAAACGAAGTGTAGGCATATTTCTACCTTACCTGAACCTTACTTCAACAAATTTTACATATCAGTAAATATGTATGGCTTGGCAGTTTAGTAAGTGACTTACTAATAACAACGCAGGATTTTTTGACGACCCATTTGGTATTGCGGTTGAGACGTCGACTGCAACACCCAGGGTTCCGGGTTCGATCCCCGGGCAGTACAAACATTTGTGTGCATGAACATGTCTGTTTATAATGGTCTGGGTGTTTTCTATGTATAATATGTATTTACAAAAAAAAGAATAAAAGTATGTTTATCTGTTGTTTAGTACCCATATTACAGGCTTCACGCTTTACTTGGGACTAGATGGCACTGTGTGAATGTCAATGGATATTTGTTTTTTTTATTATTAACATTTTTATGCGAGTTTAACTTTGGGACATTGAACAAAAACAAAATGTGTTGCCGAGACTAAAACTTTATCAGTTTATTCTTACTTCTATTAAAAGGACCGCCTTCTTACACGTAGATAACCGCCTTCATTAAATCTCCCCTCGCCCGTCCCCCTTAATGTCCCCATTCTTTTGTAATTAAACCTTCACAAATCTTGCTTCTTTCTTTAATTGAGTTTGGCAATGCCTTGTACCCGTATCTCGCATTTATTTGAAACTCGAAGAATTTTGAAACGTTTTGAAGTAGGAGGAACTTATGCGGTTCTTCTGTATTCATGACATTCATTTGACGACCCTTTGGTAATTAATAAATAAATAATATAACAAATAAGTATTCACAGCGCCACCTAGCTAATTTAGAAAGAAAGAAAAATATTTAAACATTTAAAAAATTTAAGCGTAAAGTTATGGGTACTAAACTTATTGTTTTTCTAAATGACTAAATTCTTTTAAACTATTTCTTAAATACATATATGACCTATTTGGTGTAATGGTTGAGAAGTTTGCTACTACACCAAGGGTTCAGGGTTCGATCCCTGGGCAGTACTAAACATTTGTGTGCATATGGAAAATACCCAGACCAATACAAACAGACATGTTCATGGACACAAATGTTAGTACTAGCCGTGGTTCGAACCCGGAACCCTTTGTGAAGCGGCCAACGCTTCATTATTTAGGAACCATTTGATGTAGTGATTTTGTCTGCGTGTTTCTTTGTACCAATTAGTTTGTATTAAAAAGCATTCGTACTTAAATATGCATATAAGAAGCTCTTTGGTTATAATAGGGCTAGATGGCCCCAAAGTGTGTTTTTTTCGTACTTACTTCACCGGAAACCTGTTTAGTCTATCAGTAGACTAAACGACTGACGATGATAATAATCTGACTTCATATAAATAAAATAATACAAATATCCACTGACATTCACACAGCGCCATCTAGCCCCAAGTTAAGCGTGAAGCCTGTATTACGGACACTAAACAATGTAAAACACTAAATACATACTTATATTTTGTAAATACATACATATTATTCATAGAAAACAACCAGAACAGTACTAACAGACATGTTTGTATTACCCGGGTATCGAACATGGAACCCTTGATGTAGTAGCCGGCTTTTGAACCATTATACCAAATGGGTCATGCTTACAAATTAACCTACTTAAAAACTTTCTAATTCACTGAACACTTTATAATATTATCGTACTTAATATTTTTATACAAAACACAATTATCGCGTCAGCATTTTCACTGCAAAAACATTTAAATAATCAAATTATCAATGTAAAATACATTCCCAAAGTTAACAAATTAGGAGAAAACCCCTGTCATCTGTGTTAGGTATGCAAACCCGTGTTACAGAAGTCAGTGCTTCCAGTCGCCGGAGATGACTCGATACAGTTTTATGTTTTCTTATTATCTACATTACATTAACCTTACACTTAATTTAGAACATATAACCAAACAGTACAAAACAACTGATGTATATAAACATTTCAGAGCAAAAGTACAATTGATTTGAATGTTTTCGTATTCAAATGAGGATATGTGTTCATGTATGTAAATGTGTTAATGCATGTACGTGTGTATGAATGTGTGTTAGTATGTATACATGTGATGTGCGCATGTAATTTTGATAGTACCTATGTAGGTCGATGTATACGCTATTCTTGATTTAATTAATATTTTTAAGTAATGATTCAGTCTCCTGGTTATCCAGCCCAAGTAACCAATCCATAGCCCTAACTTAACCTTGTGTTTAGTCATAGGATAAATACATTATTTTTTACTTGAAACACAATGCGAGCACATTAAGACCAAATAATGTTATCGGCTAAATAGTCGTTAACACAGTAATATCCTTTTTTCAAAAGGGTACTTTTAATTATAGTTTTAAACTTAAGTAAGGGAAGATGGACAATATGTTGTGGTACTTTATTAAAATACTTTATACAATTACCAACAAAAGATTTACCCACTTTGTGTAGCCGAAGATTTGGAACAGCAAGTTTGTTTGTTTGTTGATAAAATGATCATCTAAGTATGTCCCGCATTAAATCATAATCTGACTTTTTATTTTTAGAAATTACCAGGGGGGTTACCGCCATCTCTAAAACCAGTATTACAATAATATTACTTCGCCTTTTCTGTTCCAAAAATTTGCCGCCTGTGATGTCTTTAAGCCTAATCTCGCCACGTACAAAATGTGATTTCGAAATTATATGTACATATAATTTCGAAATCACATTTTGTACGTACATACGTTTATCCAACGCTCTTACGGTGAAGGAAAACATCGTGCGAAAACCTGCGCACACTTGCGAAGAGAATCAAAGGTTGTGCGTGAATGATTCCAACCCGCACTGGGCCCGCGTGGACGACCAAGGCCTATACACCTCGTTAAATTTAAAATATTTCTTGCTTCTTTCTTCTTCTTCAATTTTGACATGTGGTCCTTACAGCTTTCAGCTACTGTCATTTATTTTTGTATCTATATTGAGGACTAATACGAATATGTTAAAAACAAATTCAAGTTTTTGACTTAGATTACGTCATCTGGCTTATTTCGATTTTAAATTTGGGTATCCGTATTAAGTTTTCTATTAACACTAGGTGTCTAATGAATGCTCCGTCTCTTTTGTTACAGGTATGTGCAAGCGAGATAGCCACCGGCTACAAAACGAGTCGTTGTTTGTAAAGCTTCTATGAACTTTTAGGCCGACACAAGGTAACATAACTTGTATTACGACCACTTATTTATATTTTAAAATCATATCCGTACGGAATCCGAAACTGTGCCCGTCTGTTTGTCACTTTGCATCTTACCTGTTACATATAAACCATCTAGGCCCAAATTAAGCATTTAGCCTGTAATATATAACACATGATATCATATTTTTAATGCTGTAGCGGTATGTTTTTAAACATTCACTGGCGCTCCCACATCTAGTAATATAGATGCTAAACAACGGATAAACCTTATATATTTAATTATTAAAAAATACTAATATACATCGAAAACACCCAGACCAATACAAACAGACATAGACATAACATTATATCAGATAGAAAACGAAATATCAACGAATCTAAACATACTACCTATAACTTTTATATTGTTGTTTTGAGCTCGACTAATTAAATTCTGGTTTTTATTACCTGTTTATAATTAATTCATAAAAACAAAAAACCACAAAAATTAGATTTTCTACTTAAAAAGACTTGATGAACCAATCTGTGACCACGTCTTGGCAAGCGCAAAATAGGACGCCCTCCGGAAATACGGAACGACTTTAGTATAGGCTAAATTAAGAAATTTAAGCATCGGGATATCGAACGTAAAATGGTCAACTCCTTGACTTATAAAACTAAGGAAATCGAGTCGTCTAGGTAGGTACTACCGCAGCGCCAGATATCATCCCGTAAAATAGCAGTGTTTTGCACTTGTGTGTTTCGGGATGAGGGCACTGTAGCTAGTCACATCGGGTCTAAGAGACGTATCATCTGTCGTCGCGGGTGACGGGCGCAGAGCAGTGTTGATGGAACATATTATAAATAAATAAATATTCACTGACATTCACACAGCGCCATCTAGCCCCAAGTTAAGCGTGAAGCCTGTATATTTATGAGAGATCGCAGTTTTAACTCACCAATAAAACGAAGTAGCGGGTTAAAGAGAACGTTAAGCAAAGTCTTAAGCAAGTGAATAGGCTGTTTCTAGGCAGGCATGATCCATCTTCAGCCACATCATCACTTACCATCAGCGAGATGGCGGTCAAATGTCTGCCTATAAAGGATAAAAAAAGTAACTATTCGACGCGGACGAAGTCGTACGCAAAAGCTAGTAATACATATAACTAATAGTTAAAGTAGCTGAATTTATATTACCTGTATTTACCATAAAGAGGCTGTAAAGGCTGCGGTGGTAACATTTCCGTAAACTGGCCTATAACGTAACAGTGCGGGTACATGCCTTCCCCAGTAGGAATATGAGGAATTTTCGGGAAAAATACAAACTTCGGAAAGAGCCGGCAAAACTCGACGGTCACTCTTTTTAACTTTTTATAATAATGTTTTTTATTAATTAATAAACATGTAGCCCCAAACTAAGCTAAAACAATCGAAAAAAGTGTTCCGAATGCAGTGACAGCACACATACATATTTCGAATGAGCGTACATTTACCTAAACAAAAGAGTACAAACTGTACTCCCTTCGGCGGTTCGTTTTTGAGGCACGGCTGGCGTATCTACCTTCATATAAATAGAATATCATTGTTTACTCGGTCTAAGATTTGGGACGGTAAGTTTGTCCATGTTTCTAGTGTTAAATGTATGTCAATCATATTTTTTTGAAACAAATGTATGTTTTTTTCAAATAAATCTATTCGTTTGTATGCTAGAAGCATAATAGCTTATGGAAAATTACTAAGTCAATATGTTTTGTTTTGCATAATAAAAGTTTAATTTGATTGTAAACATAAATTAATTCAAATAATAAAAACTAAGAAACCTACAAAACGTAAAAAAGGTGTCCCAGATCACTGTCCCTAGTCTGTGACATGGTACCCATAAGGCTGGCAACATTCCCGCGTTGTATAGCCAAACTTAAACGTTGACGTTGCATAATTATAATTATTTAAATAATTGTTCATTCAATTCTGATCTTGAACTTGACAAATGACTTTGACATTGATCACGGTTATGTACTAGTATAAATAATGACGTAATATCTATTTATGAATAAAATTAGAGTGTCTGTTTGTAATATTGGAATAACAATTTTTTTCTTCATACATATGAACATGCATTAACAGTTATAACCTACATTTTATGCTTAACAATTTTGAAAAATTTTGTCTTGTCTATTTGTTCCGGGTAATATCTGAAACGACTGGATGGATTTGGACGGGACTTTTTATGGGAGGTAGCTGATGTAATAAGGAAGAACATAGTTTACTTTTATTTAGACAATCCTTTTTATTTTGGAAAAATAAAGCAATGTTTTACCACGCATCGCGATACTTAACGAAGCGTTTTTATGTTATGTTTTACTGCGTGAGAATCTTACAACGCGGGTATACCGCGGGGAACAACTACTCTCGCGTGCAAGTAAATCGACTCAAGCCTCAAGTGCGCATAAAAAGTGATATAACTAAAAAATGACTTATTTTACCTCTATATAAAGTTTTACATAATTAAAGCTAGTAATTAGGATTTCAAATGGTAGCATAAATATCAGTAATTTAAATAAACACTTGTACTTAGAATGCAACTGAACGCAACCTCCCGTAAACTGCTTTGCGCTCTATTCACAACTTGCGCGACACAACCCCCTATAAAACCCCTGTAATCGTTTTTTTCTTATCAGTCGCTCATTAGACGTTGACCTGAACACATCTCTGCAATTAAAGCCGTCATTTGAAGAAAATTATGGATACAACACCTGAAGAAGCCGCTCAAGTCGTTGCCCTGTTGCAAGAAGGGTTGAACCAGCGAGAAGTCGCTCGTCGTTTGAATATGAGTCAGTCCGCTGTCTCGAGAGTATACAGAAGGTTTCAAGAGACTGTGCTCACTCGGAGGCCTAATACCAGCCGACCCGGTGCACCTCGGAGCGTGACGACCGGTTTTTGGTCTCGACCTCTCTCCGAAATCGACACCTTACCGGTAGATGTGCAGCAGGAGCTACGTCAAGTTCGCGGGTGACTGTCAGTCAGTGGACAGTTAGAAGAAGTTGAAAGAAGCTAACCTAACTCCGAAAAGATCCGCTACAGGCCCGAAGTTGACCACAGCTCATCGTCAAGCACGCCTTCACTTTGCTCGAGAACATTTGGTGGAGCATAGAGCAATGGCAGTCAGTCCTGTTCACAGATGAGACGAGGTGTCTCCATGGCAGCCGACAGGAGAGGTCGGGTATACCGTCGTCCCGGTGAACGGTTTCACAGTGCTGGTTTGTGGAAACCGTTGCATATGGTGGCTCTTATGGTGGTGGTATCTTGCATATGTGGGCTGGAATTTCCTTAGAAGGCAAACGGACCTTGTTTTCGTTCCTGGGGGCCGGGAGGAGATCTGACCATGTGATCGTTACATTGAAAATGTTCTACTGGATCAAGTTGTCCCTTATCAAGGCTTTATTGGGGAAAATTTCATCTTGATGCATGACAATGCCCGATGTCACACTGCTCGGGCCACACGTGATTTCCTGAACGAAGTTGGAATTCACACTATGCATTGGCCAGCGCTCAGCCCGATTTAAATCCCATTGAGCACATATGGGACGAGCTCAAAGGAAAGTTAGAGCGAGGAATCCAGCTCCGACAAACATCAATGAGCTCAAGACTGCGTTGGTAGAAAGAGTGGGGTCGAACCACAATCATCCATTAAAATTGATAAGGTCGATGAAGAATCGCATGAGAGCAGTGATCAAAGCTAGAGGAGGATACCAAATATTGACACGAATATTTTTTTTCTTACGCACATTTTGTTTCATTTAAACACATAACCCCATACTGTGAAATTGTATGAATTTTCAACATTTTTACATTATCATTAGCATTAACCTTTTTTACTAAACTACTGAATCGATTTTCATGCAACTTACACCATTTGAAAGCCTAATTACTAGGCTTTAATTATGTAAAACATTATAGAGTTATAATAAGGCATTTTTTGTTATATCACTTGTTATGCGTACTTGAGGCTTGAGTTGATTTACTGCACGCGAGTTTAGTATAAAATATTCACATTACTATACTAATACTATAACGTAAAAATGTATTGTGTGTCAGTTTGTTTGTCCGACAAATCGTAGCGAAATAGACATAATTTTTAGTGGGGATATTTGAAGGATGACTACTATTGGCTAGCCAATAGTTACTTAATTCACTTTTTGACACATACTTACCTGAAATGGAAGTATTTAATATTACGCATTTTTCAAGGTTGAAAGCTAAAGATAAGGTGTACATAAAAACGTGAATCATTTAAATCTCCCCAACACTTAAAAGAGGGGCTGAATTTTATATTATAATTTTTTGTAGTGTTAAGGTAGGAAGCTAGGAATCTATGCACGTTCTTCGTTACCGACGAAAAAGCCTTTATTTCGGGAATCTTTCTAAGTTCTTAATCAGAAAAGGGCAACCGTGTAACCCGAACTTAACGCAAGCGAAACCGCGGCCAAAAGCTAATTAGGATTATTAATGACACCTTAGAATTTTAAAACCAGGTCACAGTGAAAAAGATTGTAGCTCGGTTAGTTTTGGTTAAATAGAAGTCCATATATCTGGAATATATGAATTTTGAACACCAATGTGTGAATGGTTGATAAGTAAGCTACTATAACAAGGTTCAGGGTTCGATACTCGTGTAGTTTAAATATTCAATATGAAAATTTCTATTTGTATTTGTCTGGGTATTCATATGTATGTTTTTACAGAAAAAATGATATCGATAATTGCCAACATGTTTGTAAGAAATTCTGTAAACATTATTTTCAGTAATAAATAACACATTTATCTCATTGTCATAATGAATAAATAATTTGTTTCACACTACAGCTACTGGTAATAACAATGGAGGGTTTTCCATTTTCTTAACTGGACACAATAATAAATATTAAATATTTGATGTGCCTCCGGAAAACATACAGCATTATTATGAAGAAAGCAGTGTGTACTTACTACAATTCCATACAAACCATAGACAATTGTCTATACTTTAGTTCCATAAGTAGACATCAGGTGGCGCCACTGATATCCAGCAAGTGCGCGGGAGCCATATTTGCAATTCATAGCGTTGTGTACTTTCGCACCGGGCGGTCGAAAATCCACAAATATCTTAATTATTTTCAAATATTTTTTCATTTTGAAGTAACGCTGATATAGAATAACGTGAAGTTTATCTAGTGAAAATATATTATGCGTTTTGTTGTAAATTACTAGTAAATATTTTTCTTAATTATTCAAATGAATTTTGCAACTACCGTCGGTAAGATTGATATTCGCGAGAGGTCGAATTTATCGTACGCGGCGGAAGCTGAGAGGAAGACTAGGCTATCCCGAGCACTAGGAAGATCTGCGGCGGTCATCGAGGTAGATGCACCGGACAGAAACTCTTCTAGTCAGGGCAGCACATCATTTAGTAAGGCTACCTCGCTAAAGAAGACAGGTAACGGTCGATACAAGGATCGACACGTTATCACCAGGTCAGTGCTATAACCAATTATTTAAGGCAGCAACATGTCGTACGTACTTTACCAACCAGGCCGTTTAACCTGAACCAGTGTTCAACGAAACATTGAACATCTAACAAAAATCATGCTGACGCATCGGTTGACGATTGTTCAAGTCAAATAACTATTTATATATTTATTTTTAGAAGATTTATAATCTCAATAGCCACTATGCTAATGTATAACAATATGATAAGAGTACAATACTAATTACTATTGCAATAGTCAACCTTCGGAAAGGTGGCTGAATTATCTCGAACTGAGTAATTTTTTTTTAAACCAGTTACATCTTTTAATCGGTCGGCAATACTTTAACTCGCCATAGTGGCGACACGTGCAGTAAGTATTCTTTAGTGTATTCTACATGACTTGACCTTGATATTTCGGACTAAGTGATCGTTCTATTTAAGGACGGTTACAATCAGGGTTGCTAGATGTTTTGTAGTTTGGGTTCATAAAAACCGAAAGTAATTAAATTCAAATACCCTCTTTGGGAAATTAAGTCAGACTTTTGTTAAAACATCCACATCGCATAAGCTGTCTGAGCAAGCCCTACCACTAGCATGTGGAAAAAGAACCCAGTGTATTAAATCAAGCCATAATAGGTTAATTTCGGAGTTTCTAAATAAAAATATGTAATTTTTTCCACCGACTGGAAACTTTTATATTTTTTAAAATGTACGTCAGAAATACATAATCAAGAAACTAATTAGAAAATAAAAATAAGCATTTCTTTCGAAACAACAACAAGATAAACTCCGTTGATCATGCTTACACACATGATGCTGAATCATTACGCACCAAAATACCCCCATCAATGACATCAACTATACAGATGCGCCGTGACCATGAGGTGCTAGTGTCGGTACTTAACAAATTGCTCAGTTTGATTTCCAAAGTTTTTCTGCGGTAGAAAAACGACGGATTTATGCGCTTCATTTGCGGTACAATCAGGGAATTAAATCAGTTTGCAAATGGCACTGCGCCTTTGCTATACCAGACTTCCTTCAAAAAGGAGACTGGATGATTAAACTGGACATTTTCCAGGCCTACTTTTTTGCCTATTTTAGAGTACCATCAATCCTTTTGAGAGTGCCGCCAATCAGTATTTTTTCAGATAACTTACCTCTGACCTAGGCACCATATTTTTTATCATCAGTAACATGCGGGGTCGCGGAGACTCAGCGTACTAGAGGCTGTCGACTGCTAGAATATCCAGACGACTTCCTCTTGGTATGGACCAGATGATCTGCCTCCCTTTCGGGCTGGCCTCGGTATCACAACTGCTCTAGTCAGTGACATGCTGGGTCGCGGAGACCCAGCGTGCAAGAGGCTGTCGAGTGCTAGACTATCTAGACGACTTCCTCCTTGGGCCATACCATATGACATGCCTCTTCAGGCTAGTCTTGGCACCACACTTTTTCTCATTTGTTACATGCCGGGTCGCGGAGACCCGGCGTGCAAGAGGTTGTCGTGGGCTAGACTATCTAGACGACTTCCTCTTGGTCCCCAGGGACCACGCCAAGTTATGTCTTCAGGCTGCGGAAGCCGTGAGACACTTGGAATATTTGGGTTGACAGATTAACTACGAGAAGTCGATTCTGATCCCAATTTAATCTAGAATATCTGGGCTATTCCTTGACAAACAGCAACCAATTCAATCGCAATGTTGGCAATGAAAATGCAGGTAATCAACGCGACCTAGAATCACACAAAGCCTACTTGGTCCACCTGACCTGAAACTTGAAACTGAACTTTGTCAATCTTGTCTAACCAAAGAAGAAGGCTAGATTACCGGCAAATGCAAATATTTTCGCAACGTTTGTACAAGAAACAATCGCGCTAGGTTCAGGTTGTCTCTCCACTAGTGATCAACAGGAGATGATGTGGTGGCGCGGAGCTACACAACTCACAGCCCAATGCACGGTAGAGCAGAGGCACATTTTCTGGCAACGAACACGATATCCGGTAGGATGCTCAGCTGGACAAGATACTGATGTCGTGATCATGGTTGACAAGCAATGAAGACGGCACAGCAACCGGAAAAAATCTATTTGCAGTGATAGCAACCATCAAGAGACACGTAGTGGCCTAGTTCCCGCATGTCTTTATTCAGTGCGACAATCGAACTCTGATAGCTTACATATGAATCGAAGGAGGAACAATATCACTAACTTATTAAATTTAACATTTCGGCTGTTAAGCTTCACCGATAAATTGCATATACAAGGGTTCGCCTATTGTCTCCCTGGGCGATACAAGATACAACACCACAACCGATAGATGATAACGAAGGTGGCAACCATCATACTGCGACTCTTACCCCGAAGTGACAGGGAAAGTTTTCGAAAACATGGCAATAGTGCCAAATAACATCCCAAAAGACCGCAAAGGTCAATCTGCAAAATATAAGAACACTTTCAGAAGCCTTGAGGGCTTCAACCTGNGGCAACCATCATATGCGACTCTTACCCCGAAGTGACAGGGAATTTTGGAAAACACTGGCAATAGTGCCAATTAACATCCCAAAGACCGCAAAGGTCAATCTGCAAAATATAAAAACACTTTCAGACGCCTTGAGGGCTTCAACCTGGCATGGTAATTCTCTCCTCGGACTCTCAAAACTTTGTCAAGTGTTTGTCAAAGTGGACGCAAGCGTTTGGCTGCAATACCTTAAATCACGAACACTAGACATTCTAATGAGTTCCTGAATCATGGAAGACATTGCAATTTGTTTATAGAGATATAATAATAATAGTTTATTTTTCACCAATTACATTTTAATTACACACAATAAATGAGAGTTAACTATTAAAAAGACCCTCAAAGTCTGGAAAATTGGGGATGGGGTGAAGACATGAAAAAGTGGTCGATAGAAGAAAAGTTATTGAAAATTAGGGCGTCAACCCTACATATTTTCCAGCAATTAGTAAATGGTTTGCAGGCTGTGCTAGCATTTGAGTGAACGCCAAAACGCCAAATCTTATATATCGCTCATACCGGTAGTGATAATATACTGTGGACCAAATACGCAGTAACCAAGATTTTAGTACTTTTTAATAAAGTATGCACTTAAAACCATAGCGAAACTAAAGGCAATGAAAATTTTATTTACATGGGATCCGAGTTGTTTTACACTGGCTCACAAGAAATCCTTGCTAAAATAAAATTGGGATTAAGGATTAGGAATAAGGATAGCAATAGTTTTGTTGTTAACGAATCTTATAGTTCATTGACCATGGTTGTAATATTTTTCTCTTTTCTTTTACCAACGTGTGGGTCTAAAACAGACACTCACTGCCACAGGCAACCTGTCTGGGGGTTATCCATACATGAAATAAAAACAATTGCCCAGTAATATAATAAGTAATATTGCTTAAGATTTACTTAAATAAAGTGAAAGATAGGAGACAGAGGCACATGACTAAATACCCCCTTTTAAATTTTAAGTATTTTAGCTTAGCCCTTCGGGAGAGTGGTATTAATGCACCCCCAGATAGTTTCAGTTTAGTCGTGGCATCCCTTAACAGAAAGAAAATAGATGTAATACTTTTACATGGAAATTATAAATTATTCAGTATATTCTTTGGGTGTTATTGTTAAATTATTGATTTAAGCAAAAATAGATCATCATCGGCTCATTGAGCGTCCCCGCCGAGGGGCGCGAGCCTACCCGTGTGGGGTGATTGGGCCTCGGTCGTCCGCGCGGGCCCACTGCGCAGGCGTGCATGAGGGTTTCCTCACGATGTTTTCCTTCACCGTAGGAGCGTCGGATAACGTAAATATATTTTCGAAAGTTGAGAACGCATTGGTGCGTGTCGGATTCGAACCTCGACCCTCCTGGTGAGAGGGCGACGGTCCGCACCATTGAGCAAAAATAGATAACAAAAAATAGAATTCATTAAAAAATTTATTTTTTCTTTATTTAATCCAATGATTAATCGTTTTTAAAATAAGAACTATCAATCGAGTCACCGTCTGTGTAACTGTCTGGTATTATAAAGATTCTTTAAGATACTTAAATGTCTTTTTATCTCTATACTAAAACTTTTTTTAATCGATCATAGCGTTGTTAAATTACACCAGCAGATAACAAACACATCTTCATATAATGCTGTATGTTTCCAGAGGCACATCAATATAACGGTTTTAACATAACAATAAACGATATTATGTGCCGAGAAGGAAAACATACAGCATTACAGAAGGGCTCCTGGTGAAGACAATGAATTGCAATATGGCTCCCGCGCACTTGCTGGATATCAGTGGCGCCACCTGACGTCTACTTATGGAACTAAGTATATGGACAATTGTCTATGGTTTGTATGGATTGTAGTAAGTACACACTGCTTTCTTCTAATAATGCTGTATGTTTTCCTTCTCGGCACATATATCGGTTTTATTGTTATGTAAAACCGTTATATTATGCAGCTGTTTAAGTAAGGTTATGCCAGCTTACTTAAGGGAGCGTTCAAGTATTACGTAACGCAATTTGGGGGGCGGGGGGGTCTCGTAAAACGTTACGATGCGTTACACGGGCGGGAGGGGGTCCTTCTACAAACACGTTACGAACATTATTTCTTTTTTATTAAAAAAATAGGGAAATAAAACTCCCAAATTGGCAACCCTTTCGTTTACGTTTTACGGGGAATCTCTCGATTGTTAAAATAAATTAATAATAAAAGGTTAAATAATATGTTTTTTATGAAGAATTTATTAGTAAAAAGCTAAATACTTAGGAGAATGAAGGAGAAAAACAATTGTGTTTTGTAAAGCCAAAAATTTATAAAAAAATAAACAAAATACGCAGGTGTTGCGAATTAATAATCTCTTGTTTATTATAAGGCAATTAAAACATACGAAGGATAAAAACTATAACAACTTTTTGCGACTTCAGGGTAAAAATGATGACTTGAGTGTTACGTAACCTTTAGAGGGGGGTGTGGGGGTACAGAAAAACGTTACGGAGCGTACAGTGGGGGGAGGGGGGGTCAAAATCTTCAAAATTGCGTACGTAAACTTGAACGCTCCCTAACAGGCTGTGAAGTTATTGGATATCGTGACAAATATTGCCAAAATGTAAATGTATTTTTTTAGAACCTGTTACTTGAGCTTTGTATACGATTTGAGATACTATGTATCCGAAGAAATGAATTATTTTTTATTCCTTTGGATTATTTATTTAGAAATTAATTAATTAATATTCCCAGAGAAATAAATTAATAGATTCAATGAAATTAGGTGTACTAAAAAAATGTATTTACCTGAAAACTCTAGGCCACTGCGGCCAAGGGTTGTCTTGTCCACGTGTGGGCTTGGGCTCCGGGAGGATCTCGAAGGTGGTGATTGACTTCGCACCTTGGCGGAGTGCCGTGGCTATGCAATCACAACTGCAATAAAATTTACATTATTAGTTAGGTCTAAACGGATTTCAATATCTTCAAATTGGAGTGTGGCGGGTATTATTTAAAATCCAAACTTAAATGACAGAAAACAATAAATAACTTATAGGCATATACACGGCACCATCTAGCAATAAAATTAAATTTAAATCTTTTAAAATTAAATGGAAACTATCCCCTGTCCATCCATTTATTTTCTTTTTGATATTTCCTAAAAACGACGCCATCGCACTTTACCTGTTCGATAATTGTTATGTATTTCATCATAACAATTTCATTACAGAAAACTTTGAATCGGTTTAATGCATCGACGTTATTTAATTGTAAAAATAACAGTGCCTTATGTTCATATTTCCAACTGATTAGTTAGTTTGTTATATAAATAATAATGCGTTAGATTTTACAGTTGTATTTGTGTATAACTCTTGATTGGATCTTGACGTAGACGTTCGTTATTATCTTTCCGTTTTAAGAGTTAATTTTAGTAATGCGTGGTTATTTTCAATTTTAGGGTTCTGTCGAAAAGACAAAAAACAACATTTATCAATAATCAATTCGAAGATTTTGGTTTTGAACAGTATTTGTATCATTATTATGCACAAGGCACCTAATTTAGCGAGCATTACCCGTCAATAAAGTACGCTATTAGCACACTATGTCAAATTTAAAAATAGTTATTTACAGACGTGAGGTAATAAAAGGACAAATGGTTTGGACAGTGAATATATGACGGGACAATGCTTATATAAATTTTTGAAGTAAGTACAAAAATTACTTTAACTAATTATGTAGAAATATATAAAAAGGAGTGAAAGGGCTAAATCTACAAGTATACATTACCCGGTATCACCGCCGCCTATGATGAGCACGTTTTTGTCCTTGGCACTGAGTGCGGCATTATCCTTGTGCGGGTCCCGACCGAGCTGGCGTTTCTGCCATCGCTCCAGGAACTCCATGGCGAAGTGGATGCCGGATAACTGGCGACCGGCGAGCGGTAGATCACGGGCCAAGTTGCGCCTATGCACACTACTAGTGCGCTGAATCTGGACACACAAACAAACATTTTTTTAAATGTTATAAGTGTACAGGGCGGTCTGGATGCTCACCTGATGGTAAATGATACGGCTGACCATGACAGACCGGCATTAAAAGAGACCAACAACTGTTACACAGTTATTAACCTCCATCAATGCCGCTCTGCCCGACACTAGAGACAACAGATGTGAGGTCTCATATACCCGGTAATTTCTCTAGCCACAGTGACACAAAAATTAAATCAAATAAATTAAGTCAATTCAATATGAAACAGTAGTAAAGTATTACACAAATGTACTAACTCGTTAGCCAAATCCGAAGCGGAGATGTCCTTCCCAACGTCAACATTACACTTGAAGCATATACCCTCTTCTTGCAGCAAACGTATACGACGAGCCACCACCTCCTTGCTGAGCTTCATAGTGGGGATGCCGTACTGCAGGAGTCCACCGGGACGATCGTTGCGCTCGAACACAGTTACTGAGTAACCAGCCTGTAGGACGACATAATAATAAATATCTACTAACATTTATACAGCGCCATCTATCCTCATACTAAGCATTTTTGCTTGTAATATAGTTACGAATTAAACAACGGTCAAACATACTTTAAATATATATTTTTTTGTAAGTACATGTAGAATCGGAGCGGTAAGTAAAAGGCCGAATTTCAGAAGATAACACTTTTATTTGAATAAAAAATATTTAGTACGTTTCAAAATCGTTGACCTTCTTCAAGCCATTTTTACGTCCCCTCTCTCCCTCATTCACTCACTCATACAAGGGGTTGCCCATATAAAAGTAACATTTTACAATCCTACATACATATATATAAATACAGACAGACATGTTCATACACACAAATGTTTGTGCTGGGGATCGAACCCGGAACTCTTGATGTAATAGTAGACGTCTCAACCATTACATCATCTTCATCAGCCGATAATGCTCCATAGGGTATAGGCTGGTAAGGCAGTTTCTAGACGTAGCTCCAGATTACCGTGTTATTTTTAATAAATCAGCCGGCTTTAGTGATACTTCACCACACGTTCTACAATCGATTATTCAATGTATATATCTTACCTTATTCAGCTGATGAGCACATGCCAGCCCAGCTGGCCCCGATCCCACAACAGCCACACTTTTGCCATTGCGGATTTCCGGAATCTGGAAATAAGGAAAAGATATTTGATAAAACATCGTCTCAGCCTATATCTTAGTATAGTCCAAGTGTAACATGTAAAATATGTAAGCTTTACATTCTTTCTTATGGAGAGAAGGATTTGTAGGTTAGAATACAGGTATTACCTAAACCAGAACGCAGAATTAAAATTACAGTATTAAGCATTATTTTACAACATTTTATACGGTCACTAAGCAGTAAGATTTATGGTCAGTATTTAGTTATTATAAACAAAAAAGTTATAACAAAATCAAAAGAAACAAATCAGAATGATGACGCAACACCTCCCAAATATGTATTGCACAGAGAGAGGGTATGCAAATTGAGTGAAACTAATTGCAAAAACAATAATTAGTATTTTTTTTTCAAATAGAGTTCTGTTGATGACAGCAGATCGCCAATGGTTTCAAATCTGTAGAGGAAAATTAACGAATACGTGAGAATCATTTAATACTTTGGTTATTTTCTGGGTTGTCTGGACGCACAAGGTATGCTTATTTGCTTATATGGATAACACGCCACTGGTATTACAATCCAAGTAATATATTTTATCATTCAAAAAAGGATAATAAAATTACCTCGGGTTTAATCCATCCGTTCTCAAAGGCGTGGTCAATGATGGCGCACTCGATATTCTTGATGGTGACGGGAGGCTCGCTGATGCCGAGAACACACGCGCCTTCGCACGGGGCGGGGCATACGCGACCCGTGAACTCTGCACACATTAAAATAAAGGTCAAAATCCGCTGGCAAATATAACTCCAACCACAGGACTACAGGACCACAATTCTTTGGCAAACTATCTAATTGTACTATTCAACTCTAAGCTGGGGATAATATCTGTATTCACTACTGCGTTTGTCATGGGGAGTGAATGAACTTATTTTACGGATTAAACACGTAAATAAAATTGATATTTATTATATTTTAACGACATTTCGGTGGCTTCACAGTTACATTCGCGTCGGTGGCTCAATGGTGTGGGCCTTCCGATCGTGAGGGTGCAGGTTCAAATCTTACCACCACATGGCGTATCACTTACCGTCAGGTGAGCGTCCAGACCGTCCTGTACACTTATAACAATAAAAAAAAACAATTAGATCAATTTGTAACACCACTGACCGGGAAAGTTGTTGGTCTGCAACAGATGCCTGAGCGCTTGAGGCCAGTCGCGTCTGAACACGAGGTCGTTCCACTTCGGCACCAGGTTCCCGAGCGGGCAGCCGTGCGGCCCGTGGCAGAAGGGAACGCCGCACTCCATACACCTCGCCGCTTGGACCCGTAGGCCGCGGCGGACCTCGCTGGCCGCGTATATCTCCTCCCAGTCTCGCAGACGTTTCTCGGCGGCGCGGTACACTCGCGTCTCGCGCGGGTACTTTATGAAGCCCCTGTGGGGACAAATGCTAACGTTAATACTTAATTGGACAATTAGAATATAACCCCACAACATTTGAAACATTTTCCTTGGCTATGCAGCTGAAAACTAATGAAAATATTTAAAATTTTATATTCTATTAAGGGTTACCACCTCGTACAGTATATTTTATTAACCCCAATCCGCATTGGGCCAAAATGGTGGGATACGGCCCCATCTCACCATAGTTATGCTATGCTGGAACGCCTGTGTCCTTCAGTGTGCTGTTATAGGCTGCTGATAATAATAGTTCATCCTACTAATATTATAAATGTAAAAGTTTGGAAGGATAGACGACTATTAGTCTTTCAAAAACAAAAGCAAAACTACTGAATAGATTTACATGAAACTTTACAAGAGTAACACTAAGGCCCCCTATTTATTCACGTTATGTGAATAGTCCAAAATATGACGATAAATATCATATAAGTAGTATTATTCTAAATGAACATATTATAAAAGTCACTCGAAATATTAATCCTACGGAGACCAAGTCGCGCGCACCAGCTAGTTTTTATAAAGTTAGTCGTGAATCACGGCCACGCAGATAAGAACACATTATTTCTTTAGTAATGAATTGGACAGGGCTGCATCGGTCTCGGTTTTACGCTATTACACATTTAATTCTAAGACAACCAGATAGCAAGATCTAACTAACCTAGTCTTATCAAGAACCTTCTCCAAATTTTCTTCTCCAACTCAACATCTCTGACAGCTTCCTCGATGTCTGCGATGCCGTTCTCCTCAGCCTTGCCATTAGTGTCCACCTTCGCCGGGGCTTTCAAGGCCATAAGCTTGAGCGCCTTCTGGTACTCGTATGGGAACACCTTCACAAACTTCTTGGCTGGCTCTGGCCACGTCTTTAGTAGGTCTTGAGCGATCACTGACCTGGGAACCCAAAGGTTGTTTTAACTACGGGTAAGATAAGAAATTTGATAATGACGTATACGCCATATTGTTTGAGTATGCTAGGAATGAGCAATATTTGCTTTGTGTGATAACAAAGCCTATATTGGTTACAAATATTCATCACATCTTTCAAATTGTCGGAAATTCGAAGTTTCAATAATATGCTTGTTTTGTCAGAGTATTAAAAAAAAATTTTTTTAATACTTAAATGATTACAAAAGTTGTTAAAATTGGGGCGGGCTAAAACATTCTGTACATTTTTTTTAAAATTTGATTGTTATGAATGAAAACTGAAAGTAGAAAAGTATAGAAATAGTAAGGCGTTGGGTTAGAAATAAAATTGTTATCCAACTTATCAAAGTGAAGCATATACGATCCATATAATGGTTTTTCTTAATAGGTATAAAACACTTATTTTTTGTATTATAATGGTTCTTACCCAGTATATTCGACAAATTCTTCAAGCAAAGTCTTGACTTCTTTTAGATCATCTTGCAGTTCAAGTGGGAGCAATTCAACCATTTCCTGGTTGCATTTACCATTGAAGGAGCCATCAATATCATAAATGTAGGCGATACCACCTGTAAAACAACACAATTGTTTAACTAAAAATATCAAAAGTACTAAACGGTCTGTACCTGTAGTCTGTAGTCTACTGTCTCAAAACGGTCATTATCTCATGTATATTAACGCAGAGAAATTATCAGATGATATATTTCCGTTCTGTCAATTAATCAGCTGTGACAGGTAAAATGTGCTGAGGAAGTATGCATTATATAGTCCTAAAATGAGGACAAAATTGTGCAGAGAAGAAATAGCAGCACTGTTTCATTACAACTTTATCAATGAATATTTTATCAGGCAATTACTTATTCACTGCATGACATGGTTTTCCAGCACTGGATGTCTATCGGTAGATTTGGGTCGGTACTCACTACGCTAGCTTAATGCGGACCGGTTTATCCACTATGGTGAGTTAAAAACTATCCTAAGATAGTAGCTGGGACCTACAGCTTAACGTGCCTATAGGAAATAATACAATTATTAGATTAAAAAAAATGATGTCGGTTTACTTGACAAGTTCAAACCATAGATCACTACATTTTGTATTGTTGAGGGCACTATTGGGAGAATGTAAACCTCGCCGGTTTACATTCTCCCAATAGTGCCCTCCAAAGCCCGAAATCATTTTTCTTTTTGGACAATCAAGTGATTAAGGCTGCAAAATCGCATAAAAAGACTTTCAAGACGGTCTCCCCGCGAGATGTTTAGTATACGTACCGCTCATGCCAGCCGCAAAGTTCCTGCCAGTAAGCCCCAACACGAGCACGACACCGGCCGTCATGTACTCGCACCCGTGGTCTCCCACGCCCTCCACCACTGCTGTCACTCCACTGTTCCGCACGCAGAAACGCTCGGACGCTATACCCCTGCGAGATCACACCATATATAAAAATAAGAAGTACTGTGAGGGTATCTGTGAATATATATAGAGAGAGAGAGAGCGAGAGAGTCAGGGCGATACTGTACCATAAAACTACTATACAGAAAGGCTGCGACACTATACTCACTAATACTTATTGTAATATTTTTACTCAAATAAGTAAATATTGGTACATACAAAAAATGAGTCTTGTTATTTGAAATAAATGAATATTCTCATAATAATGTGGAATAATAACGTAAAATAATGAGTAATAAGATGGTATCTGCGAATGTGAGACAGAGATAAACTGTACAAAGCGTTACTGTCTCATGGCAGAAACGCTCCGACGCTTTGCCCCTTCGGAATCACTGTATAATAAGGAGTGCTGAGTAAAACTATTTGTGAGGACAATAACTACATCTATAGTAGGTATGATAATTGGGTTCTGATTCGTAAGAATTACTTAATATATTACAAATTAAGGTAACAAATAACGATGTACAAAACTTTCAGACTGATAATTAATGGTTGTATGAATTCCAATCGTTTAAAGAATAGGTGAGTAAATTTTAAGGATACATATTCAATCATAAAGTATAGAGTAATTTCAGTAAATATTAAATTTCCAAAAATCAATATTAACGCAAATAAACAGATATAGTCCACAATGTACGCGGTAGAAAAGTTAGTCTTTACGCATAAATTATTCAAATTTTCCACAACAACGACACTACACTCTGAAAGCGAACGTACTTATTCTTTTCGAAATTATACGTGCGTAATCCGACGCCCTTAGGGTGAAGAAAAACCTGCGCACACCTTTGAAGTGATTCAAAGATTGTGCGTAAAGTTGGCCAATCCGCATTGGGCCTGCATGGGCGACTTCTCGGTGGGGACGTTTAATGAGCTGATGATGATGAAAAAATAAATATTCCAAAAACAACCAAAGCACACTCAACCTTATAACACACACAATAGAATATCACGTTGAATACCTGAAGTACGCACGGCCTGAAGTCGCTCCGTACAGACAGACGTTGCCGACGATTACGTTCAAATTGGACTCGAAGGGCGACACCTTGGGCGGGTAGATTATCACTTTGCCGCCAGATAAACCCTTGCCTGGGAACAAACACATTTTTAAAATACACATGTACACATTTCTTGTATTATCTATCAAATAAAATACAAAAACACTGAAGTACGTTAAAAAAAATTTTAAGTTTCAGTTCAATGTATGGGGAACCCCAAAATATTTTAATTTTTTTCAAGTTTTTTATCAAAACCTAATAGCGGTTCACAGCATACTTAGTAAGTTTGAATAGTGTAGTGTTTATAGTTACGGAGAAAGAAGGGTGTGACATACAGAAGGATAGACAGACAGACAGACTTGACGAATCAATAAGGGTTCCGTTTTTTGCCATTTGGCTACGGAACCTGGCTATTTTATAAATAATAGTGACGTTTTATAAGCACAATCCTTTATGATATCTTTATTGTGATACATAGCAATATAAAGAGATGCCATACCCGAAGTTGTTTACTGTTAAACAAGGTTTTTCAGTTTTAATATCAAATTTTGGTCGTCAGTAAGTAGTTATAATGCCTTACCGACATAGTCGTTCGCGTCGCCCTCCAGTGTGACAGTGATGCCTTTGGACAGGAAAGCGCAGAAGCTCTGCCCAGCCGAGCCGGTGAGTTTGATGTCGATCGTTTTACCATCGGGCAGACCGTGGTCGCCGTATTTTCTACGGAGCACAAATATCACTTTTATTACCTTGGTATTTTGTTAGTGGTTTTATAAAAATTCTAATTATCGCATTTAGTTCCCTGTTAAGTATCTTAATGTTCGGAAATAGTTACAAAGGTTATTTAGTAGTTAGTATTCACGAAGTAGCTCTTACAATTTTTCAAATTCAGTTATTTAGTCAGATTCTTCTTCAGATTAATGTGTATTTCAAACCGATGGTAGCTTCAGTAGACGTTCACAAGTGTCTATATTTGAGCTCTTGGATACTGATGTGGTTTAAATGAATCTTGATTGGTTAGTTATTTAAAAATTTAAAGTTAAAAGCTAATCATTTAAAATTATGTATGTCCATTTTTATAAAATTTCACTGGTACATAATAATGTACTCTTGACCAAATAAATGATACCAAACTTTTGCTTACAAGTGTATATCATTGAATTAATTCAAAATCAGGTATTCGATTTGAAACATATAAAACAGGGAACAGAGATTGAAAAAACTGTAAACTAAAAGAAGCCTACCTCTTTCCCCATTACATAGACCTGTTACTTACATAGCGATGTGATAAGACAGCGTGCAGGTAAACGCCCGGTCTTCATTTGTAATGCGCATCGCAATGTCCACGTGAGAGCTGGTCCCGTCCAGGATACCGGCGCACTGTTCGATTACTTGATTGTCGAGCCGCTTCTCCAATTGGAAGTCCTGGGAGCATAATAAGGAGACTGTCAGTGTGAATTATCTTCTCCTTTCTATTCGTCAGTGTGAAAAATGCATAAAACACATTTGATGCTCTCGCTCAAAAGGTATTGAGTTAAAAGGCAGAGGTTTACTTTTATTTTTGTTCTTACCGCTATATGAAACGGGCGATAATGTTTTAGTTCGGCAGTATACCTATAGGGCTGATTTATGTATTGTGGACTGCAGTCGTATTTTTAAATAATTGTTTTATGAATTAAAAAAAAACTCACTTGTATAATTGCTACGGTAGTCCATAACTATGGCGTGAAGCACCGAAGTTCTAGGACTCGGGTACTGTGTGCTAAGGCACTAGATTGAGTAAAAATATTATGTACCGTAGCACGGCACTCGGAGTGCCAGTGCTACGGCACGGCAGCAGTGCTACGGTACCTGCGGCGTGGCGGCGGCGCGCACGTCCACCCCGGGCCGCATGTGCAGTACGGAGTGTGTGCTACGGCACGGGCTGTGTGCTACGGCACTCGGAGTGCCAGTGCTACGGCACGGCAGCAGTGCTACGGTACCTGCGGCGTGGCGGCGGCGCGCACGTCCACCCCGGGCCGCATGTGCAGTACGGAGTGTGTGCTACGGCACGGGCTGTGTGCTACGGCACTCGGAGTGCCAGTGCTACGGCACGGCAGCAGTGCTACGGTACCTGCGGCGTGGCGCGGCGCGCACGTCCACCCCGGGCCGCATGTGCAGTACGGAGTGTGTCTACGGCACGGGCTGTGTGCTACGGCACTCGGAGTGCCAGTGCTACGGCACGGCAGCAGTGCTACGGTACCTGCGGCGTGGCGGCGGCGCGCACGTCCACCCCGGGCCGCATGTGCAGTACGGAGTGTGTGCTACGGCACGGGCTGTGTGCTACGGCACTCGGAGTGCCAGTGCTACGGCACGGCAGCAGTGCTACGGTACCTGCGGCGTGGCGGCGGCGCGCACGTCCACCCCGGGCGCATGTGCAGTACGGAGTGTGTGCTACGGCACGGGCTGTGTGCTACGGCACTCGGAGTGCAGTGCTACGGCACGGCAGCAGTGCTACGGTACCTGCGGCGTGGCGGCGGCGCGCACGTCCACCCCGGGCCGCATATGCAGTACGGAGTGTGTGCTACGGCACGGGCTGTGTCTACGGCACTCGGAGTGCCAGTGCTACGCACGGCAGCAGTGCTACGGTACCTGCGCGTGCGGCGGCGCGCACGTCCACCCCGGGCCGCATGTGCAGTACGGAGTGTGTGCTACGGCACGGGCTGTGTGCTACGGCACTCGGAGTGCCAGTGCTACGGCACGGCAGCAGTGCTACGGTACCTGCGGCGTGGCGGCGGCGCGCACGTCCACCCCGGGCCGCATGTGCAGTACGGAGTGTGTGCTACGGCACGGGCTGTGTGCTACGGCACTCGGAGTGCCAGTGCTACGGCACGGCAGCAGTGCTACGGTACCTGCGGCGTGGCGGCGGCGCGCACGTCCACCCCGGGCCGCATGTGCAGTACGGAGTGTGTGCTACGGCACGGGCTGTGTGCTACGGCACTCGGAGTGCCAGTGCTACGGCACGGCAGCAGTGCTACGGTACCTGCGGCGTGGCGGCGGCGCGCACGTCCACCCCGGGCCGCATGTGCAGTACGGAGTGTGTGCTACGGCACGGGCTGTGTGCTACGGCACTCGGAGTGCCAGTGCTACGGCACGCAGCAGTGCTACGGTACCTGCGGCGTGGCGGCGGCGCGCACGTCCACCCCGGGCCGCATGTGCAGTACGGAGTGTGTGCTACGGCACGGCTGTGTGCTACGGCACTCGGAGTGCCAGTGCTACGGCACGGCAGCAGTGCTACGGTACCTGCGGCGTGGCGGCGGCGCGCACGTCCACCCCGGGCCGCATGTGCAGTACGGAGTGTGTGCTACGGCACGGGCTGTGTGCTACGGCACTCGGAGTGCCAGTGCTACGGCACGGCAGCAGTGCTACGGTACTGCGGCGTGGCGGCGGCGCGCACGTCCACCCCGGGCCGCATGTGCAGTACGGAGTGTGTGCTACGGCACGGGCTGTGTGCTACGGCACTCGGAGTGCCAGTGCTACGGCACGGCAGCAGTGCTACGGTACCTGCGGCGTGGCGCGGCGCGCACGTCCACCCGGGCCGCATGTGCAGTACGGAGTGTGTGCTACGGCACGGGCTGTGTGCTACGGCACTCGGAGTGCCAGTGCTACGGCACGGCAGCAGTGCTACGGTACCTGCGGCGTGGCGGCGGCGCGCACGTCCACCCGGGCCGCATGTGCAGTACGGAGTGTGTGCTACGGCACGGGCTGTGTGCTACGGCACTCGGAGTGCCAGTGCTACGGCACGGCAGCAGTGCTACGGTACCTGCGGCGTGGCGGCGGCGCGCACGTCCACCCGGGCCGCATGTGCAGTACGGAGTGTGTGCTACGGCACGGGCTGTGTGCTACGGCACTCGGAGTGCCAGTGCTACGGCACGGCAGCAGTGCTACGGTACCTGCGGCGTGGCGGCGGCGCGCACGTCCACCCCGGGCCGCATGTGCAGTACGGAGTGTGT